>PITA01010506.1:0-71705 GCA_004023965.1 Spilogale gracilis
ACTATACTAACAAGGACATCGCCACACGCACTAAAGATCCATAATAAGGAGTTCTGTACCCAGTTATGGGAAAACAGGCTTGAGCAAATGCTTTTACCTTTGCAAAAGAAGTTATTTTTCTCCTTGATGCCAAACAGACTAACTTTTGGTCATTGTGTTAATAATGTAGCTAAAACTTTGTAAATAACTCATCTAGCCTCTCAATTGCTTTCTTGTTTGTAAAACCTGCTTAAAAAACACCATATCATTAGTCTGCCCTTTATCGTCTAAGCACCAAATGTAAAAACTGTAAAAAACCTTACTGAGAAATATGTCCTTGGTTTGGTTTGGGGAGTTAACTCTGAACTGTAGATAGGTGCACCTGCAAAAACATGTTCCACTGATCAAAGCACTATGTTTCTCTAACAAGGACACTGTGTAACCAAAATTCACTTTCTTAGACTTTAACCTAACTGCATCCTCCAACCTCCTCTTGCCTTGAAATAATAAAAAACTGGGAACCTTATCAGTGAAGAGAGACAGAAAAAACAGAGACAGAAACAGTAGAGAAGTAGTAGGGAAACAGTAGGGAAACAGTAGAGAAACAGTAGAGACACAGAAACAGTAGAGAAACAGTAGAGAGACAGAAACAGTAGGGAAACAATAGAGAAACAGTAGGGAAACAGTAGAGAAACAGTGAAGAAGTACTAGAGAAACAATAGAGAGACAGAAGTAGTAGAGAGACAAAAACAAAAGCAAAGACAGAGACAAAAGCAAAAACAAAAGACAAAAGCAGAGACAATGCCTAAGAGCCTAAGAGCCAGAGAGCCATAGAGCCTGCAAAGAGAGAACCTGCAAAGCGAAAGCCAGAGCCAGGGCCAGAGCTAGAGTCGAGCCAGAGCCAATGCCAGAGCCTGCTTCATAGGTCTCTCCTGACTAACCTCGGGTCTGTCAGCTTGCATCAAACCTCCGTGTCCGTGTCATTATTTTCGCCTGCCAGACATCCCTTGGTTCGGGACCCACATCTCTGCTGAGGCTGGTCCCCGACAATCCTAAAAGTAAAGCACATCATTCTTGACAGGGCCTCAGGGTGTTCTAAGCCAAACTGAAACCCCTCGCAGTCTTTAAATCTACTCAAGAGAGTGTACTTTTTGCACTTCCCTTGAAATCTCCTGTGGATCTGTGGGGAGATTGTCGAGGCTTTTGAATGGTCAAATGAATGTTTAAATATAAAAAACAATAAGGTATAAGTAAGAGCACTGCCCTGCATACAGAGGATCTATAAAGTCCTCCATGATGCTTACACACCCAGCCACTAAGAGGCTTGTAGAAGAGCTTTTACTTTTGCAAAGTAAGTTACACTTCTCTTTAGGAAAATGCCAGACAGACTGACTCCTGGCTGGTTTGTTAATAACTTAGTTCAAACTATAACTTTATATGTAACTAAGTCACCTAAGCCTTTTAATTACATTGTTTCCTTTCTTTTCTGTAAGACCTGCTTAAAAAACACCACATGATTTTTTTTTTTTTAAGATTTTATTTATTTGACAGAGAGAAACACAGCGAGAGAGGGAACACAAGCAGGGGGAGTGAGAGAGGGAGAAGCAGGCTTCCCGCGGAGCAGGGAGCCTGATGTGGGACTCGATCCCGGAGATCCAGGATCATGACCTGAGCCGAAGGCAGTTGCCCAACCAACTGAACCACCCAGGCGCCCCTGATTAATCTACCCTTTATCACCTGGAAACAAGATGTGAGAAATTATAAAAAAAAAAACCTTACTGATCAAACCTATCCCCATTTTGGTTGAGGGATTTGACATAAATTGTAGACATGTATACCTGCAAAAATATTTTTCACTGATAAATGCACTGTATTCTCTAAAATCATCTACTGTAAAAGATTTTTCCTTTTAATCTATAACTTGTTGCCTATAAATAAAGACATAGAAAGATGGCAAGACAGAAATGCCTGGCAGGTGATTGGAAAGAATCTTCGGGGCTCTCTTGTTCCTCATTTGCTGACACCGTCCTTCCTACAGGGACTCCTGGTTCAGCCGGAGCTGGACTCTGGCATACATCAATCTTTGTATTTGGCTTTATTATGTATAAAAAATAGACTTCTATTCTCTCTTCCTTTCTTGTTTTATTTCCCATGTTAGTCTTCAATGCATAGCAGTGGCAATAATCCACACAAATAAATGCTAAAGTTTGAGGTACCATACAGTCAATGTCCACACATTGTTTTCATGGGAAGCCACAACCAACCACTGGACTGAGTGGTTAGAGTCACGTATAACCTTTCTGTGCTCAGAACAGCATATATTTCTTGTTCCAACATCGGCAAATGAGGACCACATAAGACAGTAGGCATTTGTTGCACTACACAAAATAAAGATAATTCTAAAGAACCCGACCCCTTCTTGGTTACCTAAAGTAATTACCAAATGAGAGATTGAGTCTCTGCTGGAAGACCGTTGATACAACGCTGAATGCAAACCCTTTTACCTTCTTATAGTAACAACAATGCATTGATTAATTTAATGTAGTTTTTGTCTTACCAAAAATTAAAAAATTATTTATATTGGTGATCATTAATATAATGATATTTTGAAATAAAAGCTTTGTTCCTAGTGCTTTACTCTCCCAGAAGCAACTGGAACTCATTCTAGAATTAGATTTGTGCTCCTTATGTCCACATGAACTAAGTGGTTTTGTTCTGGAAGTTAGCCCAGCTTACCAGTTAAAGGTATGCAGTTGAGTCAAAACTTTGAACTTTGCAATTGAATTTTAGTTTGTCTATTTATTTATTCATCTACTTACTCTCTCAGCCAATATGAGGCTGCTACATCATGAGGGTATAGCAGTGAGCAGGACAGTCTCAATCCCTGCCCTTCTAGTGTTTACATCCTAGCCCAGAATTATTAAATAAATTAATAAACACATATTAAATAAATCAATATCAACTGAGTCACTGAAAATTTTGTTGAGTAGTTTGAAGAAGTGTGTAGCATACTATAAAAGGTAGAAGGGAGGTCTAATCTCTTTTGCAGGTTAGGGAAGTCTTTTTGAGGAAATTACACTTAACTTCAGGTTTGAAAAATGACTAGGACTTGATAAAGGTGGGGGTCTGGAGTCATGGGGTTGAGAGAGTTGTCCAGGTAGAAGGAGAGGTACCTGAGAAAGCCCTGGAGGCATAGGAACAACCTGAAGTGATAGAGGACCTAAAAGGAAAATAACGTTCTCAAGAGGACAAGCTATAAGAAGAGTCTGGTGAGGAGGTGGGGGATTCAACACATATTATTTGGGGTTATTTTAGAATTTATTAGGTGTGACACCTCACTGAATCTCAGTTCCTCCCTCTGTAAAATGGGAAAAATAATGCCTTTGTTTCAGAAATGTTATAAAGATTAAATAATAGAATGTTTACAAAATCTTTGGCACATAGTCTTTCCAGACTAAGCAGTCTAAAGTATTTACAACAGCAGAGCAATGCCATGTTTTTCTATACATTTTTCTAATCTATAGTTTCTGCATAATATCAACTCTAATCATAAATTTTTAAGGATAGTATGTTTACATCTGAGATTTTTAAAATAAATCTTGTCATTATTTATATATTTAGAAGTGACTACATATTAGAGAGATGAGGAAGACACTATAAATACAAATAATACAAATATATATAACTAGAATGCATATATTTTGGAACACAGATGCTCAAATATTTCAGTAAGTAAATAATTTAGACTTTAGTTTGAAGAATTGCAGCTTTAGGCATCTCCTGTTAACATATTTCCACTTTTTCCTAAAATCACAGAAAGCACAATTAACCATGTGACATCTGTTGTGACTTCCTTCATTGGACTAGCAAAATTGCTTGAGTTTTAAGGTGTTCCCCAATATTCAATTAAATGAACTTTGAGCTATGAGAAAAAGCAAAGGGCTTTCTTGTACTTTGTTTGGAGGAACACTGGGCCTAGTTGTAAAGGTAACTTGACCTCATTTTCAGGGTGAAGGAGACCACCATAAGGTGTCTTGGTGCTCAATAGTTCCTCAGTAAGAATTTTGTTCTTTTTCTTGAAGTGTTGTCAGAAGCAAGCTTGAAGTGGACGTATTGTTTTTCACTTTTACGTTTTTAAATAAAAGTTATAAAAATCTCTTTGAACATCATTTTTTTTTATCTTTATATTTGCATTTTTCCCTCAGGGAGTATTTTAAATGGTATGTTCTTATTATTCCCTCTCCCATTAGATTTGTTTCTCTAGAGTATTATTCTTTTACTTTATGCTTTACACTAGAAACTGACAGCTCTGGCCTTGCTAAAAGGATCCATTGTCTGCTTTTTTCTGATGAAACACTTGCCCAGTGTTCCCTTGACCTTTTGAATTTTCCCTCTTCTTCTGTATCCTGCTTGCAACATGAGCTTTATTTCCCCAATAACCCACAAGAAAATACAAGAATGATAATAGAGAAAAATGTCAGAAACATGAAAACCAGGTGCTAAGAGTTGGGCCTGTACCACTGTGGAAGTCTAACCCCTGGTGTTCTGAGAGTAAAAATACCTACCAGGCCTTCCAACAAAATTGAAAAGGAAAACATTTCAGAGATACTTATTGAGATATTAGGATGGTCAGAGCAATGTCTTTCTCTACTAGAGGAACGTATAAGCAGGTATGTGTACTTGAGGGGAGCAAAATCTATTTATGGCCAAGCCAAAGAGCCAAATGTCAGAAATAATGTGATCAAGCCTGTCATTTACAGCCTTTGAATGATCTGAACAAGGGTACTTCTCTGGTGGAATTGGAAAACGCCCTGTGACACTGTGGAGAAGTCCTTCACAGAGCGTGCTATCTTAAATGTCTCATGTTTGCCTTTCAGACATATTTGTTTGTTTTGTGTTTATCTTTACAGTGTAGTATAGTATCTATGGTAGTGATAATAGAAGATTAGTGAGTTTTACAGGGAACACTAAGCTACAATTAATTGATAAAAACTATGCTTTTTCCTGTTTGAATATTATGGGGTGCCATGGAAATGAGTGTACAGACAAGTAAAAATTAAAAGTGGCTTAATTCTCCACTGTAAAAAAATAAAGGAAGAGATTACTCCTTCTCCCCCAATTCTCTTACAGCATTTAAGTTAGAAAATTTATAATTAAGTGCTTCTCATTTCTTTGAAGTGTATATAAACCTTTAGAAACCTAGACAGATCTTTTGTCAGCTTTATGACCCAGGGATGCTTTTCTCAAAGACTTGGGAGCCAGCTTTTTGAAATATAAAGACCAAGGGAGATTGTGTCACTATTTCCCAATTTCTGTGGGAGGATAGGAGTTTTTTTGTTTTGTTTTGTTTTTTTGTCTGTGGGTGTCTGGTTCCATGTTGGAAAACTACCTCCTGCTATAAAGATATGAGAAATTTGTTTTCTTCTAGTAATCAATTAACTAACACAGATAGTCACCTCAATTACCAGGTAAAGTTAGGATTACTTGAGTGACAAATGGTACCACCCAATCCTCTTATTTGAGGACTTATTACTGTTTTTCTTGAAAACATGTATGTAATGAATTACACCACCTTGGCTATGTAAGGGCATGGATATTCTTTCTATCTTTGTGATCTCTTAATGGACTACCTGTTTTGCATATCACATTCTGATTTAATACTTAGTCATTAATAAAGTATGCTCTCCTTTATGGAGAGGCTTTCTGGGTTGGAAGAAGATTTTATTTTTAATTATATTTCCCCAACATAATATGATTTAAAAGTACCTTTTAAAATATGTATGTGTTGCAATCAACCAGGAAAAATATTATAAACCAAAGTCTCTTATTTGAAATAAGTTTACTTCAGTCTTTTCAAGGCCTTGTATATGTATGGATAAGAAGAATTTGTACATATGTGAAAAATCTAATCTATAGCATCAAGAAATTTGCTGAGACAGAGACCCAACTTATCTTCATTATCATGATTTTCTTTCTGAATCTGTCATTATAGTTAGAGTAGTTGGAAATAAAAATAAGTAAACACAGTTGGTGATGATATAAAAAGATTTTCAGGGTATAATCAATGATATATTTCAAGATGGTCATTAAATGTCTCCTTTACATCTTCCTGACTTAAAAAGCATCTGAGAAATGAGAACTGTATCAGTAAGTAGAATCTAACAAAATTTTTATTAAAATTTATCATATAATGCCACTTGCCAATCAATGTTTTCATCACTATGTCCATGAAATAATACAGACACCTCCTCACTATGTGGAAGTCATTGGTGGGTTTCATCAAAACTCTGGTTTGATGTTTATTTGACTATGGTTTTACTGTTGATGTAAATAAACATAAAGTATTTAATTTGATTAAATAGGTACTTATGACATGCTAATTATGAAATGTCGAAGAGTGATAAGCCTTAGTAACAAAGCAATCTTGAGAATGAGGAATGGGAGACACAAGGAAGGCTAAAGGAGTTGCATGTATCTAACATGGATTAATTTCTGGTGAGAATTTTTCATATTGGACTTTCCTGAGGAAAGTTTACTTTCTCACTAAAACTAAAGTGGAATAATGATATATAATCCTTTCACCGGTATGAATTAAGTAAAATCAGGAGGATACATATATAACTGTGCTTCTTTTTATAATCGGAGTTTAATTAAATAATATATTTCCCAGAAGGTCATTTAATCCTCTCCATTTTATCTTCCTAATTAAGTAGAAGATTCTATGAAATGGGAACGATGAGAAGTCTTCCTGTCTAAGTCTTCCATTTACAGAAGTTGAGGGAGTACATCCTGAATATTATCTAAGTTTTCTGACACTATGGAGAATCTTAGAGGAATCACAGACTGAGAATTTTAATCATAAATAAATTCTCTGAAATGAGAGGCCTTTCATTATATGGTAGACCAGCATGGGATCAACTGAAGAGGTTCCATAGAACCTGAGAAGACAAAAGAAAAGGCTACGTAGAGTTAGACATACTTACTTCAAACTATACTGAAAATTTCCAGAATAAAGCACCATCAATGAAAGACTGCATTGTCTGTCTCATTATCTTTCCAGGACCTCTGATCTGGTTAATATTCCAGGACATCAGGCTTGACTTCTGTATCTAGAGTCCTAACAGTCCAAATCAGATATAGAGCTGCCTCCCTCCCTCAAGCAGGAATGTAACTCTAACTTTTTTTTTTTTTTTTTTAGTAGTTAGTATAAGTCTTCTCCATGGCCCACCAGGGCTATCTGATAGATAGCTCTTTAGAGCATTTAAGAGTAGCTGTCATTATAGATCTGAATAGCATTAAGTACAGCTTTGCAGTGAAACATCCAGGTGTTTCCACTTTCTGAGCAACTCTGGACTTGGTGTCGTTGCTGCCTGCCTCATGTCCAACTCCCTCAGGACTGGCATTCAATTCTACATGCCATTTTTGCCTGTTGGCCCAATTTTCTCTATCAGTTTAGTAGCCATAAATCACAGAGAGGATGTGGAGAGGAGAGGACAAAACTATACTCTGGCTCACATATAGAACTAGGGCCTGGCTCATATATGGTTAGCGACCACTGGACACTACATTAAAGTTCAGAGATTCTTGATGAGATCAGAATATATGACATATATGACAGACCCCTTGCTTTTCTGTCTCTCAGGGTTCATTTCCAACAGTTAACAGAGGGATGAACCTGTTTTTCTAGCCTGGTTGTCCTCTGTGGCTCATTGTGGGAGAAAAACAAATGCCTCTTAGTTGGCTATGGTGGCAGGAAGTGTTGGGTACCTTTGTCTTTGCCCTGTTTTAGATAATTCCCCACGTGTTTTTCTCCATTGAAATTGCTTTACTATGATAGCAGCCCAAATATTAGATGAGACCCATGGAATTGCTTCTTTTCAGTCAATTTTAGGTGATGCAACTTAAAGTTCTTCATAGTAGCATTCAGGTAAATATCACAAAGCCATGTAGATTTGGGGCAAAAGGGAAGAAATCATGACTTTTGGTAAAGAAAACTGTAGATAAATGAGAGCTGTAGTTGGCAGTAGTTGGTCCTTTCCTACAATATCTGAAATCCATCAAGTATATTTGCCATAGTAAAGCTATACCATGTTTTTTAAAAGATACACATCCAATCTATGTGAACTATTTCTTTACCCTTTATTGTCAAACCCTAACCCATCTCCTACAAATAAACTTGGCCTTAGAGTTTATTTGTCTTCTCCTTGCTCTACATTACATTTTAAACCTTTTTACAGAAAGAGATATCAAGTGACATCAAGTACAAATTGTTTTTTTGTTTTTTGTTTTTTTTAACCCATGAGTTTCTTTCTTCATTGAGGAATGAAGGATGGAAGTTTCAATTTTCCGACATTCATGTACTATGTTTATACACATTAATTCTTGCTTAGGTTACCTGTTTATTTGTGTTTGTTTCTCAGGACAAAGCTACAGTGACTCTATTCTATAGATAAAGTTATACTTTGAATCTTATAATGAAAGCAATATTCCAGGATACTAAGAGACATAAACCTGTCAAAAGGATTATATTTGTCCTTTTATTTCCTTTAATTTCAATAGACAGGATATATTCAAATAAAATCTACACTGTTTTCACCACTATGTATAACAAGAGAATATTTCACTGGTTGAAAATCCTGAGCCCACAAGCTGTCATTGCTCTTCTGTAATTAGGAGCCCACTACAAAGAGAACACCAAAGCATTGGTAAAGACTATCTGGCTATTGCTCTCTCTCAGGGAGAAATATGGTCATCATGTAACTCTACGTACAACTTCAACCAATGGGTTAATTCTGTTGACCATTCTCTGGCAAAAATCATTGTCCTACTAAAGGACACATTTCCCTAAGTGATTAGCGAAATAAATCTTTGACCAGGGCATTTGTATGCATTATTTATTTTTCTTCAGTTCTTGTTTCCTATAAGGAAGGATGTGATAACTTTAATTGGAACAACCACCATAGTTTAGTCGTAATTTCTATTCCCTTAAAAAGGACACACTGCATGCTGAGTATAGGGAGATAGAACCTCAGGAACAATCCTCTGAGGATCTATTGCAATCTTCCATTTAATAAAATTCTAGTTTTATATATGTAATGTGACTTGGATGTTCTCACTAATTATTTGATTGAAACTCTATAATATTCTGAGATTTTAAAAAATGGCTTCAGTATCATTCTAGACACAGTCCTCAAAGAATTAGAGCTCTACTAACAGTTAGGCCCATAGTCCTAAACCTATATGTTACCAGTTTAGCATCATTCCTCAGAGAACAAGAATTTCTGTGTGGTGGTGTTACATTGTTCCTAAAACCCTACACTAACCACTGCAGGATTATAAAATGACCAAAACACAGTCACTGTGCTCACCTAGCTCTGAACCTAGGAAAAATTATGACTTCAATAATATTTAGAGTCAATGTGAATCAACGTCAAAGATCTGTGTGTGCTCTATAAGCAATGAAGATCTATGCAAAAGAAAATAAATTGTTGTTCTGTTATTACTCAAATGAGGGAGAAATAACATCCTATATATATTAGAGGGGGTAATTCCTAAGTGAATTTGTTAAATTGTCTGTGTTTGGAGGCTTAAAGAATAATAGATATTTTTTTTTATTAAGAGTGATTTGATGGGAATTGCACTTGAGTTAAAGGAAAGGATGACCAAAGGACAGAGGGACAGGAAAGCATAGTGTTTGTTTTGAGAAAAGAAGCTTATTTAGCTAGAGTTTAGAGTTATAGAAGAAAACACCCAGAAAGAAGCAAGGATCCGGAAGCAATGAAGAGCTATTAGATAACAACAACAACAAAAAAAGGTGTTTATGTCTTATGTTAGGAGCTTTGGTAAATTATGAATATTGCTGAGCAGTGAAGTAACAAGACTGGAACTGTGCATAATGAAGATATTTGGTAACACAATAAGTGAGGGCATACCACTGAGTTGAGAAGTGTAATAGGTTGAATGATATCTCACAAATAAATCATATCTATCCAGAATCTCAGAATGTGAATGTAGATGATATTATTAATTAAGGATCTCAAAATGAAATCTTCTTGGATTTATGGTAGAGCCTAAATACTATGACCAAAGTCCTTATAGAGGGGAAGAAGACACAGAGAGATACAGAGGTGACATGAAGATGGAAGCAGATTGCAAAAAAGTATCTATAAGCCTACAACCAGCAGAAATAGAAGGGCATGGGATGGTTTCTCCCTCAGAGTCTCCAGAAGGAACCAATCCTGCTGACACTTTGATTTCAACCTTCTGTCCTCCTTAACTAATAGAAAATAAATTCTGTTTTTAAGGCACCCAATTTGCAGTGATTTGTTATGTCAGTCCCAGAAAATCAATATAAGAAACCAGCAGATATCCAAATGAAGCATAATAAAGGTCTGAACTAAAGAAGTATGAACAGAAAGGAGCATGTGGACACAGGATTTACCATAAAGTTTATGTGTCACAGACCCTCACTTACATATCCCTCTCTGAGGCTTACACTGAATTGTTCATGGAAATTGGAAGTTCTTTACTTAAGTAAAGCCAACATACCATATAAATTATCAAGTGTACAAAGCCTAGACTAGCTCCTGTCTACATGACATAGCAAGTAACCTATTTAAAGTCAGTTGCAATGTAAAAGAGAATCCAGTGTTTTCAGTTTGCAATCACAGATGGTGGTGATATTCCTTATCAGAAACAATAATTTAGGGAAGGAGCTTTTTTGCAAGTAAATACAAATCAAGTTTCTAATGATCTGTAATCTATTCATCCCCTAAGATCCCCTGCTGGATTTAGCCTGTGGGCTGTAGTTTGCTGACCCCTGGTACAAAGAAACAACTCTAATGAAATGTGATAAGGGTATAATAGGAGTATGTATACAGTACACACTGGTCACAAAGCAGGGGAAGCAGTTTACTGCCACTATGTACCGAGAAAGCCTTTCTAACTCCTATTGTGAATTCGATTTATTTGGTCTTGTCTGGAAAAAAAAACAACAACAGTTTGTTGATCTGTGGTTTAGTCCACAAACTCCTCTAGGAAGTGGCTCCATTGTTTCTTCATCATTGTCTCTACAGTTCTGAGTCCACAACACATCAAATAGTAGATGCTAATTCATCTTTAAAAAATAGAGAATCTGAGTTTCAGGTACTGATAAGCTATCCAAATGGAGATATAAAGTAGGTGATAAAAATATAGAGCTTGGGGCACCCGGATTGCTCAGTCAACTGAGCATCCAACTCTTGACTTCAGCTCAGGTCATGATCTCAGGGTCATGAAATTAAGCCAGTGTTGGTGCTCAGCAAGGAGTTTGCTTGAGATTCTCTCTCTCACTCTACCCTTCCCCATATTCACACTCTCTAAATTAATGTTTAAAATGTTTTAATTTTAATTTATGTTTAATTTTAATTAAATGTTTTAATTTAATTTTAATTAATGTTTAATTTTAAAAAATTAAATGTTTATATTTTAATTTTTTAAAGATTTATTTATTTATTTATTTGACAGGGAGAGAGAGATTACAAATAGGCTAAGAGGCAAGCAGAGTAATAGGTTGGAAGCAGGCTCCCTGCTGAGCAGAGAGCCTGATATGGGGCTTGATCCCAGGACCCTGAGATCATGACCTGAGCTGAAGGCAGAGGCCTAACCCTCTGAGCCACACAGGTGCCTTTATAGTTTAATTTTTTTAGTAATTAATTTTATTTAATTTTTTCAGTGTTCCAAGATTCATTGCTTAAGCACCACACCCAGTACTCCATGCAAGATGTACCCTCCCTAATACCCACCACCAGGCTCACCCATCCCTCCACCCCCTCCCTTCCAAAACCCTCAGTTTGTTTCTCAGAATCCAAAGTCTCTCATGCTTCATCTCCCTCTCTGATTTATCCCATTTCACATTACCTTTCCTTCTCTTAATGTCCTCCATGTTACTCCTTATGCTCTACAAGTAAGTGAAACCATATGATAATTGACTTCTCCGCTTGGTTTATTTCACTCAGCATAATCTCTCCAGTCCTGACCATGTTGACACAAAAGTTGGGTAGTCATCCTTTCTGATAGGAGGCATAATATTCCATTGTATATATGGACCATATCTTCTTTATCCATTCATCTGTTAAAGAGCATCTTGGCTCTTTCCGTAGTTTGGTGATTGTGGCCATTGCTGCTATGAACATTGGGGTACATGTGGCCCTTCTTTTCACTACCTCTGTATCTTTTTAGGTAAATATCTAGTAGTGCAATTGCAGGGTCATAGGCCAGCTCTATTTTTAATTTTTTAAGGAATCTCCACACTGTTTTCAAAGTGGCTACAACAACTTGCATTCCCACCGACAGTGTAAGAGGGTTCCCCTTTTTCCACATTCTCTCCAACACTTGTTGTTGGTTCCTGTCCTGTTAATTTTGGCCATCCTAACTACTGTAAGATATATCTCAATGTGGTTTTAACTTGAATTTCTCTGATGGCTAATGATGTTGAACATTTTTTCATGTGCCTCTTAGCCATTTGTATGCCATGTCTTCTGCCATTTTTTGATGTGATCATCTTTTTTGGGAGTATTGAGTTTGAGGAGTTCTTTGCAGATCTTGGATATCAGCCCTTTGTCTGTAGTGCCATAGGAAAATATCTTCTCTTATTCTGAGGGTTGCCTCCTTGTTTTCTTGATTGTTTCCTTTGCTGTGCAGAAGCTTTTTATTTTGATGAAGTCCCAAAAGTTTATTTTCACTTTTGTTTCCTTTGCCTTTGGAGATGTGTCTTGAAAGAAGTTGCTATGGTTGATGTCGAAGAGGTTACTGCCTATGTTCTCCTCTAGGATTTTGATAGATTCCTGCCTCATGTTGAAATCTTTCATCCGTTTTGAGTTTATCTTTGTGTGTGGTGAGAGAATGATTGAGTTTTATTCTTCTATATGTAGCTGTCCAATTTTCTCAGCACCATTTATTGAAGAGACAGGGTTTTTTTTTTTTTCCCCCACTGGATATTTTTTCCTGCTTTGTTGAAGATTATTTGACCATAGAGTTGAGGATCCATATCTGGACCCTCTACTCTGTTCCTTTGGTCTATGTGTATGCTTTTGTGCCAGTACCATTCTGTCTTGGTGGTCACAGCTTTGTACTAAAGCTTGAAATCAGGTAATGTAATGTCCCCAGCTTTGTTTTTCTTTTTCAACATTTCCTTAGAAATTTGGAGTCTTTCTGGTTCCATACAAATTTTAGGATTGTTTGTTCTAGCACTTTGAAAAATGCTGGTGGAATTTTGATCGAGATGGCATTGAAAGTATACATTACTCTGGGCAATATAGACATTTTAAGAATGTTTATTCTTCTGATCCATGACCATGAAATGCTTTTCATTCTTTTTGTGTCTTCTTCAATTTCTTTCAGGAGTGATCTGTAGTTTCTCAGATACAGATCCTTTACCTCTTTGGTTAGGCTTATTCCAAGGTATCTATAGGTTTTGGTGCTATAGTGAATGGAATTGATTCTTTAACTTCTCTTTCTATATTTTCATTGTTAGTGTATAAGAATGCAACTGATTTCTGTGCATTGATTTTGTATCCTGCCACATTATTGAATTGCTGTATGAGTTCTAGTAGTTTGGGGGTGGAGTCTTTTTGGTTTTCCATTTAAATTATCATTTTATCTTCAAAGAGAGTTTGACTTCTTCTTTGTCAATTTAAATACCTTTTATTTCTTTTTGTTGACTGATTACTGTTCCTAGGACAACTAACACTATGTTGAACAACAGTGGCAAGAGTGGGCATCCTTGTCTTGTTAAATCTTTATATTTTTAATTTAATAGTCTTTATATTTTTAATTTAAATAGTCTTTATATTTTCAATTTAGATAAATAAAATCTTTAAATAAATAAATAGTAAAATATTTTAGAAATATAGATCTTGAATTCAGGAAAAATATTGGACTGGCAACATGGGTTTAGGTAATCAACACAGATGCAATTGCTGAAACTTTAGAATTGACTGAACTCTGAAGGGGAGGCTACTACAAAGGAACAGACCTGAGCATGAACTTTGATAAATACAAGTATCATATTGCTTGCTGCAATGAGTATAGTCAGGTATTTTGGGTATACTAACTGTAGAGCCAAAGAGATACTCTAAATAAATATATTCAATAAATTGGTGAAATGGAACTTTATTGTAACTCTTGACTTTCTCTAGGTTTTTTCTTGTTTGGCCCATCACTTACGGGAAATGTCAAGTGATTCTGAAGACCACCTGGAGTTGCTTTAACTTCAATCCCCTGAGAAGCCTCAAAAGGTCAAGTATCATCTCCTACTGCTTCTCAGATGCCTTTACATCATACAGAGTTCCTAGTTAATCTTCCCCAGTCCTGTAAAATTCACATGTGCCTGTGCTCTAGATAGAAATGACGCATATTCTTTCAATTTTGGAAACAGAGCTTTTTCTCATAGACTCAAGGGGATAATCCTACATTTTAAAGATAGATTTTAAAATATTGAAAGCTATGAAGATTAGAGTAGCTCTTTAAAAATTCCCTAAAAAGCACATTATGCAGCAATAATGTACACTGTCTTAAAAATATATATATGATTTAAATTTCAGAAAAAAGTCAGGAATAATTTTAAGTGAATTTACAATACATATTAATGATGATATTATGCCATTAAAAATACATGCACGCATATGCAAGTATACATATAGAAACCAAAATGCACACATAAACACAAGTACCATGTGTGTTCATTACTGATAATAGCTCAATAAAAAGTAATAAACACTTTAAGAACTTACTATATGCCAAAGATGAACTAAGTCACTGCAAATATTAGCTTCTTTATCCTTCCAGCAACTCTGAAGTAGATAATACTATTTTTTAAATTTTTCAATTACTACTTTACTTAGCCAACACAAATAAAATCCCAAAGGAGTCTCAAAATAAACCAAAACTTACTCTTCAATTTAAGTCAAGAAATTGTTTATTTAACATCTCCTATCTGTTAATAAGTATGCCACATGCTTAAATACAATGTCTTACTTCTGCATAAGAAAAGATGTATTAATGTAGTCATGGGCATCAAAGGAGTTATTCGCCCTCAAGGTAAATACCAGTCTCCATGTTAGAAGACAGAAACCAAACTGTAAAAAATTTTTCAAAAGGGAGATTTTCAGGTTCAAAAAAAAAAAAAAAGAAAGAATAGACAGGCAGTTACCAATGAACATTCTTATTTTGCCTTATTCTTTTCCTTTTCCTTCTTCTTACTTTCACTAGGACTTGGCCCTATCTTTTCTGTTTCAGATAATCCTCCATTCACTTCAAACTGGAATGGAAAGGATGAACTGTTCAAGCTTCTTCTTTGTTATTTCCCAAGACATGCTCTTAAGACTCTTGTTTAATTAAATTAATTAATTCTTTATTTATTGAGAGAGTACACGTGAGGAGGCACTTGAGCTGGAAGACAGGGAAGAAGGAGAGAGAGAGAGAGAGAGAGAGAGAGAGAGAGAGAGAGAGAGCATTTCAAGCAGACTCCCCAATGAATGCAGAGCCCCATGCAGGACTCAATTTCAGGATCCTGAGATTATGACCTGAGCTGAAATCAAAAGTCTGATGCTTAAACGACTAAAGCACCCAGCACTCCGAAGCTCTCGTTTAATTTTAAAAGCCTAGATGATTTCTTTGGGGGGGCAGGAGAGAAAAAGAGAAGAAATAGATGGTGGCACAAGGCCTGTGACTGCCATCATGTCCAGTGCATGCCCGAAGCTGGGCTGCAGGCTTCCAGGGGCCCCATTCACTGGCCTCTCCTACCCCACCTGGGGTTAAGGCAGGGAGGTGGGGTGCCACAGCCAGATTCTGTGAAAGCCTGATCCTGGGCTTCTGGTTTTGGGAGTGACAAGGTATCCTTGTGACTGGGGTCTTCAACACGAGGACCTGATGCGGTACCTGGAAGTAAAGCCTGCGGAAGCATCCCCACTCTCACCTCCAACTCATCTGGGATAGTCTCACTCAGCCTCCAACACTAGTTTCCAGGTTGAGCAGCTTCTGTTCCAAGAAACTGAAAAAGTCCTTTCAGCTGTGCTAGATCCACAGTGGTAAGTGTAACAGTTTGATACTTCTCTTCAGGTACCTTTCTATATCTGTGACCTGGAGAGTTTTGCTTCTTGTTTATTTCAACTTCAGTCAAGTGATTCAGTTGTTTATATATGTGCCTATCAAGGAGTCTGGGCCCTTTGGATCATTGCCTAAAATATTCAATCCCTGTTTCACTCGAGATCCAAGGCCAGTGTTAGAGTCATAGTTCAAAGCATACAAAACTGTGATATGATAATCACGTTGAAGATTCAGAAAAAATGAATGTGAAATTCTCTTCTAAAATGGATATATTTTTAATTAAAGTGATCAGGAATTGAGAGTTAGACTCTCAGGTACATGCTTTTAATATGTAACTGCTTGGCCTACCACTGAGATTTGTCAGACACAAGGAGTGCAGCATGTAAAGAAAAGTCTTTACCTGACTGATATGGTAGTCCTTAGTGTGATTATTTGTTTCTACAGTGAAGTTGTGTTGGCCTTGCCCAGGACAGTGCATGGTCATAGACAGCACACAGCATGTCATCTTCATGAAATCACCTCCATGGATAACGATAGTGACTTTGATGATTTGAAAGGAGAGCTAGATAAATATATCCTCAAATACCTTGTTGGAAAAATTAAAGTAACAAGAAATACAAAGTGTGAGGGATTGATTGGAAGAAGAATGATTGGAGCAACTCATACTACAGGAGAAATTCTGGTGTTGCTGGACAGCCACTGTGAAGTGAATGTGATGTGGTTGCAGCCCTTGCTGGCTGTCACCCAGGAGGACCAGAAGACCATGGCTTGCCACCCAACTGATATCATCAGTGCAGAGATGCTTGTCTATAGCTTGTTGTCCTCTGTGGAACAGGGAGGATTCAGCGGAGGGCCATATGTCAAATGGGACCTTGTTCCCCTTTCTGAGCTATGAGGACCCAGTGGAGGGAATGCAACAGTAAAGTCACCTGCAATGACTGGAGGACTGTTTGCCATGAATAGACACTATTTCAGTGAATTGGCAGTATGACAGTGGGAGGAAAAGATTTAGAAAGTTCACACAGGTTCTGAAAATGTGGTGGTAAACTCTTCATCTTCCCTTGCTCTACAGTAGGACATGTTTTCTGAAAAAAGGGCCACCATATGGCTCTCCGAAAGGCTAGAACACTGTGACACACAACGGAGACTGGCACATGTTTGGCTGAATGAATATAAGGAGCATTATTTTTCCTTAAGACCTGATATGAAGACAAAAGTTATGGAACTATAAGTGAGTATTGAAATGAAGAAGAAATTGGGTTATAAATCATTTAAATGATATCCACATGCTATTTACCTGGAAACACAGATATTTGCACAAGGACCATGTGGGAGAAGGCACAATATGTGCAAGAAAAATCAGTTAAGAAACTGTCACATAGCTCTGAGGAAAACCACAGGAGACCTGAGGAAAGTCTGAATTAAGGCAGGATTTGATTAACTATCTTACATACTACATATTGGAACCTTTTGTTTGGAAAGTAGGATATAAGTACATAAACAAACAAATAAGAGATTCTAGTTTCATCCATTGCTTCATACCCATCAGTTCCTTATTTACTATGTGCAAGAAAGTTTAGCAAACCTTAAAGTTGTTTATTCAAAGATAAATAAGACAGCTTATTTCCCCAAAGAACATACAGTATACGATAAGAGACAAACAGATGTTAAGCTGCTATTCTTTCATTCGTTAGAAGTCAAGGTGAAGGACAGAAATTAAAGGATGACTCCCAAAGGATGAGAGGAGATGTGGACATCACCATAGATGACAGGCAGGGTGGGAGACACAGCGGGCAAGGAAGATGATAAATTAAAAGTATGAAAGATAAAATATGAATTCTGTGATCCATTAAAAATGTTTTTGTGAATAAATGAATATACCTGGAAGATAATTAGATCAAATTTACAGCCATGAAAGTTTTTAAAGCTGAAGATAAAGACTTCAATGTTATCTCAGTCTGATATGAAGACATTTTACCACAAGAAGAACAAAATAAAAAGGTGTACTTTGAGTCTGTGATGTAATGAGGGATTGATTGAGATTATATTGTGTACGACCTTGCATAAGTCACTTCACTTTGTTTACCAATTTGCTCTTCAGAGAGCAAAGAGCAAAGTCAGAAAATTTCTGACTTATTAAAGTCAGAAAATAAAGCTAAGAATTATTCTTAAACTAGGATGTGTTCTGAGTGAATTCCATCTTTTTCTTGGTGCCCATCTCCCTGCCTCCACCAAACTTTGAGAATAGTCTTGTAACAAACAGCAAGAGAATCAGTAAGGTCAATATAATTGTGTTTTGTTTTGTTTTTTAATGCCTAGTTGCTCACTTGTAGATCATGTTACACTGGAAAAAGATCATCATAATCTCAGAAGGTCCTCCCTCTCTAAGCTGAAAAAGCCATCTTCTTTCCATTTCCCCTAAAACTGGGTCACATTTGTGCTGTTGGAAATCTAAGGGACAGCCCCCTGAAAGTCTGCCATTGGTCATTGCACTGGAATCTGCTCTGTATTCCCATGACAGTGTCTACCAAGTTTGGTCTCCTTAATAAGAGCTGCAGTCAGTCCCTAAGGTGGAATAGCAGTAAATGGTGAAAATGTAATACTCTGCCTTACACAGAATAGGTGCTGGTAATTATTTTTTAATTCAAATTCATTTGTTTATGCTAAAAATGAAGGATTATTTTAGCAGTGCTAGGCATGTGATTCTGTGTTAGAAATTTCCAAAGATCCTCTGGGTGTTGCTCACATAATTTCTGATTTGAACAACAAACACCCTAAGATTAAATAAGAACTTTGGTAAATATGAATAAGAAAAATGATGGCACGTTTTTAGCATCTTTTGATCAAACTAAAAAAAGAAAAACAAAGTTGCATGGGTCACTGACTACAAATGTATATTAAATTAACATGACTCTCATCTTCTAATTATGTAATACTATAGTATGAGTCCTGGTTGCCAATTCAGAATAATGCATTTTAGGGCATTAGCAGTAGATTATAATAGAAAAAGATGGGCCAAATCCAATTTGAGTATAAGGAAAGTGAAGTTGAATATAGGCAAACTTTTTTGAATGAGATGGATGAACATCTCTGAATGAAATATTCAGGCCTATGTAGCAAACTGCCTCCCTAGGGAAACAAGAAAATTCAATTTCATGGCAAAATTAAAATGTGAATCAAAAGGCTCTCGAAGGCACACACACATATACAGACAGGCACACACTTATATTTGTGTTTAGCAAAGACAAACAGATTACCAGCTAAGCTACTAGATCTTTTACATGTGTATGTCTTTTCCTTCCTTTGTTTCCATAAGTACTTGTAGTCATTGTCCTAATCATTATTTTTGGACCATGGTTTGTTTTTTTCTTTTAAATTCATCTGCCTTATTTCCTTATCTTCCCCAAACCTAAGGTAAGTGTTAGTTGTTGTATATTTTTGAATAATTCATCATGTTGAGAAGCTGAAGAAGTATAAGTAACAGATTTAAAACCACAATTGGCAGAGAGGGCACTCTGCAATGAAAAGCTCTAGAGTCCAGGCATTTTAAAGAGTTTTATTCAGTTCTAGAAACCTCATTTCCCTTCTTCATTTCCAATTAAACAAAATTATTTAAACAAATCTCCTCATCTTTGTTTTGAATATTAGCACTAATTAAATTATGTGGTGAGATAGCACATACCTGGTTTTCTGTTATCCTCTAACATTCTTATTAGATATGATCTCTGTGTTTGATAGTAAAGGAACCGAGGTATTGAGAATGAGGAAGTGACTTGTCCATGTTTATAGAGCTAACAAACAATGAGTCAAGTTGCAAAATTTTGACTCTAAAGTCTGCCTCTCAACCACTACTCCAAAAACTTGTCAGTTTTTAAATGCTTCAACCATGCAATGTATACTTTTGAGAAATATGTAGCTTTCTCCAAAATGGTACTAGACTTTCATAGAAGATGCCTATAGGTCTCAGGAAATCGTGGTAGGTGTCAGTTAACTGCAGGGTGATACTTTGTGACAAGAAAGATAGAAGAGAAAAAATTACAATTGACATAACTGATACACTTACTGCCAATGAAGAACAATCTTTGCCTGTTCATGAAGACTGTCTCCTCGACCACACTTTAGTCAAGCAGCTCTGAGCTTCCTTTCTGATGAGGCCTCAGTCTCAGCCCATCCTTGCCAGGCCTGCATAGCCCAGTTCTGGCAAGAATTTTGCTTAGTCCATTTAGAGAGAAGCTCCCACTCTTGATCAATATTTTATTAAATTCCTCATGTTCTATCATATTCCCCCTGCCCAAGGAAAGCTACTCAATCTGGCCTGCCCTCAGCAAGAATCCCATTAGGTGAGATTACCTCCCTCTTCACACACCCATCCACCTGCTACAGATCTACCCTGCTGCTTGACTACAAATCCTCTCTCGTCTTTATATTCAGAATTGAGCCCAGTTCAATACTGACGTGCCTTTCCCCTCATTATAACAGTTCCTGAATAAAGTCTCTTTGTATGGCTTTAACTCCTTTCAGGCTCTGTTTTGTTTTTTTCTTTAACACCATACACATGCCGGGCAGAGAAGCATGTGAAGAGGAATGAATTTTGAAGATAATGACAATTTTTAAAAACCCACAGTTTTTCTGCCTATATTGAAAGCACTCTTTGCAAGGAAATTTCTAGAATATGATCATTTGATTCAAATACTAGCATAGAAGCTGTGTTTATTTGCTTTGGCAATATTCCTAAACTCAAGGGCGGGATGTGAGAGCTTACTTAACTTCTTCAAAACATCAACTTTGCCAGGCAGCAATGGACTGCATCTTTTATTCTACAAGTGGGCGCTCTCCTACTGAAAAATGACAAAATCAACCTGAAGCATGCTTTGTAGCTACTGCTTCCCACCAGTACTCTGGTACTTTGATTAGGATTTACTGTGGCTAAAATAATGCCCTTATCTTCTTGTTTACTAGCTTTTCTGAGTAGGAAATATCTTTGGAGAGAAAAAAAAAACGGTTTGATCCATAATCCCTTCTCTGCAGGGTAAGCCACTGCTATCAGTGATAGTGTTCTTATGGAGTGAGATTGTATTGTTCGAAACCGCATTTCATGAAACAGTCATAAAAGATTCTGAAATATTATCGAGTGAGCACTTTGAATACTGAAATAACAAAAGCAGAGTTTATCTTTCATTTGATAACAAGTCTTTTGTGCTTTCTCCGGTGTACTAAAAAAAAATCATTTACATCAACTGCCTTAAAACAACAACCCAGCAACACTTAGGGGCAGGTGCCGGATGGACAAATTTCCACCAAAAAAGTTCGACCTTTTACAAAGCAAAATATATGTAACTTGTAACTTTACAGTTTTTGAATTCTGTAATGTATGATTCAATTATAATTTTTGCAGGCTGAGGAAAGCCCTTCCCTTCGCTCCTCCTAAAAATGCTCTTAAAATAAGTCTCTGTGTTTTTTCAATGACATGATTATGAAATGTATTCCACTGCCCCAGGTCTCACAACAGAAGCTTTCCCATTATTTTCTACAAGATCCAATAGAGCATTCTTGATTTCAATCAGGTCAGACACCCTGTCACAATCCAATCTTGACACATCAATGACAAGGCATATCAGAGCAGTCAAAAGTTTACAACATGTAATAAAAACTGAACTAAAGTCAAGCATGCTATCCTCTTGTAGACCCAGGGAGACTCTAGGCAACTAGTGATTTGTAGGCTCCATTACATCCCAAATGTTCGATGTATCTAGCCCTTGGCAGGGTGTCAAGGACAAGAAATAATCAGTCTTTAGAGATCACTTTTGAAATGCTATGCCCTCTGCTTCTTTCAGGTGAATCATTCCTTCCATGTTGTCAGGATCCACTGATGAAAGCTGACGACTTTCAATAGCCTGTGACAAGTGAGGTATCCCTGTCTCCATTTGTGGAGGAAATGGTATTGTACAATCAGCTTTCTCCAGGCATGCTGGGAGCGATGAGCTACCACACACCACCATCCTTGCGAACTCTTTTCCAGAGTCCAAAGTTAAAAGCAGGATGTATATGATCTTGTACACAAGAGTAGGATGGTCACCAGGGAAGCAGAAAGGAGGGCATTTTGAAAGTCATTTATAGATATTTCATGTCTAGAAACCAAATTTTGTCTTCATGTTGAATCTTTAGATTCAAAAGAGTAGACTAATCCCCGGTATCCGAAAATGACACAGAAGTAAATCATGCAAATTGGTGGCCATGCTCACATAGGAGTATTAAATAGGTATTCTGGTCTGACTATGACTTTCAGTCCAACTAATATATGATAATATATCTGCAAAGAGAGTTGTTATTGATTTTCAAATAATAGCAACTTTTTGTCTCATAATAGCCTTACATTTTTTTCACTCACTAGAATTCCAATTATTTCAACCATAAAACCACAACCATTTAAGTTTCTCCTAACAATGCCCTATAGCTATCATATTTATTTTAAAACACTAATTATTAAAAGCTGATTATCTATTGTCTAGTTAGTTTAAATCTTTAGTTTCACCTTCTCTCTTCACATGTAGTCCAGTTTGAGTTAATTCACTGTATTTTGAGGTTAGAGACTTTATAATGCAACTATATTTCTCTTTAGAGAAATATAAATAACACCCTAAATTTTCATTTTGCATAGACAATGTATAGAACAATGTGCCGTTAGAGGAGATAGAAAACAAGGATTCAAACGTATCAATCAGTTATGGATTCTGGCACATGATTTCTGACTTTAATGTAATTGTGTTAATGTAAGAATATGACACATTCAATGTATTTCCTTCCCAAGTATTCTAGTTTTTAAAAATTGCAGAGATGAGGAAGTATTATGAAACCTAATTAGTTCAATAATTGAATCTTACATATATTCCCAATAATCCATGAAAAATATACATGTATATAGTAGGTATGTACAATCTTATATAAAATTTTAATTAAAATGTATTTTACATCCTTACTATATAAAACTTGGTAAATATTTTATGAAACATTGACAATTGTAACATAGTTCTCTACTCGTTGTAACACAAAAATTCTTTTTTCTAAAGCATAAAAGCCTGTTTAAAAAACAAAGAAACCCCAAGTTACATTCTTTTGGCTAGAAAATCATCTTTAATTGGTTTTTATTTTAATTAATATAAAATGTCTTTTATTGATTAGTGTTTAATGTTATTTTTGTTTAATATTTCTTCCTGCCTTTTCATTTTCTATTTCAAGTACAATAACATTGGGCCTTCACGTTACAGTTGTTTAGGCTACAGGTGAACTATAATTGCAGAAATTTTGGTTCTATATGCCATTCCTTTAAAAATCCTTATCTAAACAGATGCATTATGTATGTATATAAACATTTATATTTTAATGTTTACTTTATATAGAGAGATAGGTGTAGATATAGTTACCTATACTATAAAACTGTCCCAAAATTTGAAATGAGATTAATTGCTGCATTTATATTTATCACTCTAAAGAAGAAATGTTTCAAGTATTCTATCAAGCACTTTTAAAATGCGACCGATGCTTATTGCCTAGTCCCAATCTCACATATTCTTTTTTTTTCCTGTTTTTTTTTTCTCTTATTTAAAATCCACCCACCAACACATAATGGGAATATCCCAATTTTTCCACTTCTTGAAATATTTTTTTAAATCTTACAATGATAGCCTTCTACCTGAAATATATATATTAAAAAAACTTACAATTACATCCTGAGCCAAAAACCCTCAAGTAAATCGATCTAGTCTAAATAGACTATGCGGCAGAGATCTCAATTCACATAAAAAGCAAACGGGTAATGTGTCTTGTGTGTGTTATAAAACTAATGTCGTTTTGAATTGAAACGTCACAGATTGAATATATGTATCTATGTACAATTCTTTCAAATATACAAGAAATAGTTTTTTTTTCTTTTGGGGGGGTTTGTAGAAAAACTAGCATGAGTAAACAAGAGGAAAGAGTAGAAAACAGATATCAAACAAATTTGGAAAATGGCAAGCAGACAGACAAGTGATACCTGACTTGGCAAAAAAGAAAAAGATGGAGATTTACAGGACCACAGAGGAGCCTCAGCAAGAAGCAAACCTGGAAAAGTCTAAGGAACAGAGCAACGGCTAGCTCTAAATGAAAGTCTTTAGAGGGAATCAGACCTCCAAAAGCCTGCAGGACTTACATGTAGGCAACTCTCTCTACCAATGATGAGGGAAAATAAGAGTTTATCCATTTAGAGAAAAAACTGGAGAGGCTCTGCACCTGGAATATGGGGCAAAGTCGAGGAGAGTTGAGACTCAGTACTCGATACAGCAATTCAAGGTCAAGTCATTATATTCACTTATAACACTGCCCCAACCAAGAATATAGGAGAGTCCAAGAGAGATCTATAGGTCCCCGCATTTTAGAAATAGTCCCAGGAGGCCTGCTAAGTCTCTGGATTATTATCCAATAGTGGGTACTGATAAAAACAAAGCTTACCCATGCACAAAAAGCTGAACATTATCTTTTCAGTGTCTAGCACTTAAATATAAATGGCAGAGAATAATCAACTTGAGGGAAACCAAGGATATGGAAGAAGGAGACAAAACAAAACAAGCATGTGGACAAAAATAGATAAAAGAGAGTAATTTGGAGGAAACAGGGAGCTTGTAAGGAGTAGTGGGAAACTTCAAAATCTATTAATTTTCAGAGACCTAAGAGAAACCATATTTAATAATAAAAAAAAGGCACTTTGGGGAAAAAATACAGACAACAATAAAGAACTCTTGGAATTTATAAAAAGAAGAGAAAAACTTAAAAATAGCCACCAACTTCACTAACACTACAAAATCAGAGAAGAAAGGAGCTAAAGTTGAGACATTCAAATAATACAGAAGTAAACAGGAAAAAATACAAGGAATACCATCCAAAAAATTATATAAGAATATTTCCTTAAACTAAAGGTTGTAATTTTTCATCAAAAAAGCCACACTACATACCAAGAATAATGAATTAAATGAGACTCACACAAAAAGATATTTTTGAATGAAAACTCAGAATCACAGGAACAAAAATAAGACCAAAATCTTCCAGAAGGGAAAAAAATAAAGCATGCACATATTAAGGATTTAAAGTAGAGCAGCTTACAATTTGTTAAAGTATTGCAACTAGAAGACAATGAAACAATGCCTTCTTTTGAGGAAAAATGACTTTCAATCTAGAATTCCAAATCAAAACAAACTGTCATTTAAGTGGGAGACACATAATATCTCAAAGACGTTTCAAAAATATTTCAAAAAACCAGCCAAGTCCCTCTACAGGGCAACTGACGGAGGAGACCTTAGCATCTCCCTCAGCAACACTAGAATTTAGACAAGCTTCTTCCTCACTGTAGGTCCCCGACCTCCTTTTCTTAAAGCACTGGCTTTAGAAAACTTGGATTGTAAATTATTTCTCTGCTTTTTTGAGATGCCAAACTTTTCAAAAGACTTTTGGCAGTTTTACAAGCCAGGCATATCTTTCCTGGAAGCTGGGAGCCATCTCTTTCACCTGCGATCACCATTCCCCTGGCAGAGTAGGAGCCTATGTAGGCAGGCACCTTCCTCCAAGTTGCAAAACTACTTTCTGTCATAAAGATATGGGAAGTTTATTTTTCTTTGGATAAATCCAGTTAGCAAGCACAGTTGACCAATGATTCTCTTCTACCCCACCAATTAAAATCTTATAGCCCTTTGTTTCAATGGAGTTTAGCTCAAAGTTTTGGTCTCATTCTACTATCAGAGTTGCTTTGCATTAAGCTTTCCTGCTTGTTTAAGTTTGTTGGGTTCAGTTTTTGCTTCGACACACTATAGGTTGTGTTCCAAAGGGAGGGTTGTAAGAGATGGCAGCCAAAGTAGAATATATAACGGGAAAGAGACAAATAGAATCTCCAAGCTGATGTTGAAAGAAACATCAACTGAGAGCTGTCAGAGTTTGAGATTATCAGCACACACTGGGAGAGAAAGATGGACAGTTTGAGAAAGGCAAAAGTACACAGACAGAACTAGAAAATTACCAGATGGGTTTTACCATCCTGGGAGGAAATGTATACTTTTCTCAGAAATTTGGTGCTGAGTTAGTGCTAGGGTATACAGAAAGCTCAGGTAAAGAATACCTAGGCAATTCTTAATTCAGGTGAAATTTAGAAAGTTGGACAAGGGGGAAAAGAGTTATTTCTGCTCAGAACAATATTCACATAATCAATATCTTACAAATCCTAAATAAAAGTTGATGTAATCAGTATTGTGATAGAATTAGGTCAGGTGGAAGAGGAGTGGGGAATGTACTTGTGAGTAGTGGGCACAAGGGACTTAAATCCTCAACTGCCATTTAAGGAGAAAAGAGTTAACATATAAACTTTAAATAAATACCAGAAGCAGTGATTCAAACCAGGGCAAGTATCTGATTGTCAAGAAACTTGGCATAGGAATAGTAAGTCTAGAAGTTAATTGCTTTTCCATATCAGCCTGAACGCATTACCTGACTTTTTAAATGTCAAATACGCAAATCTGAAATATAATAAAAGTAGAAACTATACTTAGAAAAAAAAGTATATGCTTGCTGAAAAAATGAAGAAAAACAAAAACATTAAAAAGGGAAGGACAAAAAGAGGGAAAGGAAGAAAAAAATTTAAAGGAGGAATATAAAGGAAAAAAGTGACAAAAGCAAACAAAGAAAAGCTGCGGATTTCATAGGTTATTGTTTCTGAATAACAGTGTGAGTGATCATTGGCTTTGACCAGCAGTGTATTGTGTATCTGCAAATAGCAATCAGAACTGCAATGGACTTAACTCACTGGCTGAATCACAACCTAAATCTAAAGCTGAATCTAAACTCAGTGTTTTGTGATTCACAACCTCTTTCTACCACCACCAGCAACTATTACAATTCTGATCAAATACATTAGGAGATCATTATGAGGTCTTCAAAATTGCACTGCAGTGTTCTACATGTCAACTTTTTTTTTTTTTGGACCCAAATGAGCTATTTTAAGAATTCACCATCCTCTACACCAGAACCACTTCTGCAACCCTCATTCTCAGCAATGAACTTTAGCTCTTACATTACAGAGAAATTAGAAATCATCAGATCCCATCTCTCGTTCTCATGTAAATTCTACACCTTCAAATATATTCCAGTTTTCACCTATGTATTCTCTTTCTTCACGGGATATGTTTAGAAACTGGAACCTGTGCCTCATTCTCATGCCCCTGGTGATCTCTGCAGAGTTCCTAGATGAAGTAGTGAGTACCAGGGCCAGTCCAGCTCTACTGACTGTGTAAAACCTGCTAGTGGCCAGTAATATGTGTTAAAACACCTCAAGTTCAGCTGTTAGAAAAGCTATTATGGGGCACCTGGGTGGCTCAGTGGGTTAAAGCCTCTGCCTTCAGCTCAGGTCATGATCTTAGGGTCCTGGGATCGGGGCCCGCATCAGGCTCTCTGCGCAGCGGGAAGCCTGCTTCCTCCTCTCTCTCTGCCTGCCTCTCTGCCTACTTGTGATCTCTGTCAAATAAATAAATATTTTTTAAATCTATTATGAAGGTTTATACAGGTATTTTTATTATTTAAGCATCTTTCCATGTTGCAAATTTTTTACAACCCTCACAGTCCAGTATCATCCTCTCCCTCCACTATTAGGTGATGCTGCTAAAGAGGAAAATGGGGCAGCTTTTGATTTTGCACATGAAGATATAATCTTCTTGAGGGTGCCTTCCGTCTTTTATGTATACAGTCGGTGAGCAGATTCTTAGGTCAGGCATCATTGAGGTAGCAAGAAGGCCTCACTGGCTCATAATTATTCTTTAAAACAAATATGTTTTCTGAATCTGGTTCCCTTAATTCTCATGGATCTCACTCATCTTTGCTTTTAATCTGCCCATCTTGACTGGTTCTTTCATATATATATATATATATATATATAATTTAATATATTAAATATATATATGTATATATATTTACACTCAAATCTTTCTGCAAATAAAACAGTACTTCCACACCTTACTCTGGAAATATTCTTTTTTCCAGTAAGTCCTGCATATTTCACTTCATTAATATCTCTTTAATCTCTGCTCGCATCTATGTCCTCATCACTACGACCCTTTTCCACTGATTGTTTAGTTTCCACTAATCATTAGCACTAATCTGATTGTTTCCCTGATCAGTTTTACCCTTCTAACTCTCTTTCACAAATATCTCTCTTTTGAGCATCAGACCACATATTCAGCAGCTCATTAGATGTATTCACTTGCATATCCCACAGACACCTCAACCCAGTATGTCCAAACTTGAAATCAGCTCTCTCTCATATACTTACTCATTCTTCTCTTTGTTCTAAATCAGTGAATATCACTGCATGCAGTGGTCCAAGCAGATTATCTGTCCACCCTTGACTGCTTTCTCTTCCTTATTCTTTACAGTTTAATATTATAAAATTTCTAGTTTATAAAATGTCTCTCAAATCTATCCACATCTTTCCATCAAATTATAAAAATTCTAGTTTATAAAAATTATAAATTATAAATTATAAAAATTTATAAATTATAAATTTTTATAAAATTATAAAAATTCTAGTTTATAAATGTCTCTCAAATCTATCCACATCTTTCCATTCCCACTGAGCCTTCCTTATTTAATAATTATTTTCCATCTGGATTTCTTAAATAACCTCATGGCTGGTATTTCTGCCATCAGATTTTATCCTCTTCTGCCCATTCTTCTGTGGAGAATATAATGCACTTGTAGTGATTTTTATAAGTTTCAAGTATGATTCTGTGTTTTCCCTATTTAAGATAAATATCTGATGACTCCCTACTGCCCTGAAGATAAAGTTCTAACATCCTTATCTTGTAAGCAAGAAGTACCTTTATTAAATAGTTCTTGTATTTTTCCTAACTTAGTCTCCTAACCCCACACTTCAGGTTTTCATCATATAAAAAATATTTTTGTTATTTAAGAGCAAAATTGTCTCCCTTTCCTCTGGATATTTATACATCTTGTTTCATTTTGCTTGAAATATTCCTTCCTAGAACCAAACATTCTTTTCACCTTTCCTCAGGTTGGAGTTAGATGCTCTGATAGAGTCCCAGGGCCAACCTAACAATATCACAAATGAATGGTTTAAAACAACAGGACTTTATTCACCCATAATTCTAGAGCCTAGAGTCCAAAATCAAGGTCCATCTGAAGGCTCTTGTTAGAAAATGTCCCATGCCTTTCTCCCAACTTCTGGTGGTTGCCTACAGTCTTAGGCTGTCCTAGTCTTGTAGCTGTGTCATTCTGGTCCTTCCCTTCGTCATCACATGGACTTCTTCCCCCGGTTTGGGTCTGTGGTTCCACACAACCACCATATAAGGACACCAGTCATTGAATTTAGGGCCCATTCTAACCCAATATGACCTCATCTTAATTAAATTACATAAGCAAAGACACTATTTCCAAAGAAGGTCATAGCTCGAGGTTATAGTTGAGCATGAATTTTGGGGGGACTCTGTTCAACCATTACAGAAACCCTGCTAACATCTCCTGCATACCTGGCTGCAACTTGAGCAGCCTTAGCATACCACATGTAACACTATATTGAGGGGCACCTGGATGGCACACTCAGTTAAGCATCCAACTCTTGGTTTCGACTTAGGTCATGATCTCAAGATCTTGGAATAGAGACCTTCATTGGGTTTTGCAGTGAACATGGAAGCTGTTTGAGATTCTCTCTCTCTCTCTCCCTCTGCTCCTCTGCATCCTCTCCCCTCCAGAAAAGATTATGTCGAGAGCTACTGACTTGTCTTTCTCCCCAACTGCACAGGGACACCAAGCACTTTACCTTTAGAACCTAGTACAAAGTCTGACAGAGAGAGGAGGCTCAATGCATATTGGAAGAAAAAAAAGAAAAAAAAATGAATGAAAGATTAAAAGAAGAGCTCTTTTTAAAATTCTCAGTCTTCTTATAGTTTTCAGGATAACTTTCTAAACTAAAACAGAATCTAACAGAAAGGCCTATGTTAAAATTTAAAATATCCATTCCTTTTTCTATCTACCTACTTCTTTCAGAGCAAGCACAAGAACAAAAAGAAACAAAATTTTAAATAAACTATCATCTTCTGAAGGTGGCATACTACACTTTGAATTGTTTTGGTTGTTAGCTTGTTTTTGTTTGTTTTTGGTATTTTCCCCACACCCCTCTTCTTGCTAAACCCAACTTAACTTTTAGAAGTTGAATTGTTTAGTTTTATATTGGAAGGAACTTCCAGTTCTCCCCCATCCCATTCTTCTTTGGGGGCAAGTGCATTTTGGTATACTTCCGGAACAGACTGGTACTATCCTGTCCATGTCCTTATGTCTTTCCTGGGCCCCGTACCCCATAACAGCTCCGTGTTATCACAAACACTCTCAAAGTGCTGGTCTCGCTGAAATGCCACAGAGCATTTGACATCCTTGATAAAGCCTAACCAAGGGCAGGTACTGGCACTGAGGCGAGCGACCTTAGGGATACAATACAATCTCTCAGTGTCCCAGTTGACCCAAACAGTGCCCTGCCCTTTGGCACCACCTGTGTGGTCTTTTCTTCCTTCTCTGTGTCACTTGCTCTCTGACCTACTGGTATTTCTTAAGATCACTAACGACATAAGCAAGTTGTACTTCAGTCCCTTTTCAGGAATTGTCTGTGCTTAGATCTGGTGTGAGAGATTTTCCAACACTCTTCTAATACCACTTTCCATACACTGTAATCTATTTACTTGTCTTCTGCTGGTACTACTAACGTAATGTCCCAGTGGTATAAGTAGTTCTTCATTACTCCCTGTCTAGCAGAGTGCTTGTGGTATGGTAGGAAGGAACCAACAAACATCTCTGGTTCATTTTTTTTCTTTTAATATATGAATAATTTCATGACTTCATTATTATGTGACAAAACTGAATGGCTAGGTAGAGGCATTAAGGTAAGGCATTTGTTATTAATAATATATAATGTGTGACCTGTTAAGATATAATCATTTTATTTTTTTTATTTTTTTTAAGATTTTATTTATTTGACAGAGAGAAACACAGCCAGAGAGGGAACACAAGTGAGGGAGTGAGAGAGGGAGAAGCAGGCTTCCTGATGAGCAGGGAACCTTATGTGGGGCTCGATCCCAGGTCTCCGGGATCATGTCCTGAGCCGAAGGCAGTCGCTTAACCAACTGAGCCACCCAGGTGCCCCAAGATATAATCATTTTAGAGGCAAAACACATTAAGCATAACTTTTAAAATGTTGTAAACTGTAAGTATATTTTACATTTCTCTTCAGTTCTGAAACACTTGTCACTTGTACTGAATTTTTTCCTGATTCTTTTTAAGCTTACTTTAAACTGTTGGGCATGCTTTCTGAATGTGATTCCATGTCTGTGGCTAAGTAATTCATTACTTGATAGACTACTCATAATTGAGATAGCAATCCTATCACAGACTCTAGCTTGAAATAATGTCAAAGCCACTCTTCAGAGTTACCAGTATTACAATATGTGCAATATGCACACAGATATACCCATTTAATACTGACAGATTTTCTGCCAGTGTTTTGACAAGAAAACATATAGCTGTGTTTAGCTTACTTGTTTTCTGAACATTCAAAATGCAGTCTGAACAGATTTTTTATTTAAACCATAAACCACATCTTGTTTTTTATTTCTTTGATATTTGCTCCTTTCATTGCTTTCCGCTTTTATTACTGAATTGCTTTTTCCTACTAGAGTAGCTAGAACTACATATCAAAAGTATGCATTGTTCTGAGATCAGATTTACCTGATTTTATGTGATACACAGCCTTGTGTTTTGTTTCCCACCCCGCCATTGTCTTCTGTTTTCTTACTACGTCTACTGCTGTGAGGAAGAGTGGGGCTCACAGCCTGATTCAGTTAGTCTTAGCAACATGAAATAACATATTCAAATATGTATTGTGGACATATTTACATAAATGTCCCACCTAAAATATTCTAATGTACCTGATGCTAAAATTAGAGCAAGCTTTGAAGAGAAACAATGTTTTCTAATGGAAAAAAAAAAAACTAGAAAATGAAAAACATTGCTTTATCTCCAGTTTATTAAAACATAGAAAAATTCCTTTTTTTAACATTTCCTCTAAATTTGCATTTTGAAAGACATTTGAAAGTTTTTCCATACTACACTATCTCTTACGGAAATTGAGCCAACAATACAAAAGATTTAAATTCCAGCAACTGTTTAAATCTGTGACCTTTGTGAGCTAACTGCTTCTCCAATTACAGGAAACCAGAGATAAAAGGAAATATGTGTATTTATTCGTATGTTATATGTATTGGAAATAATCAGTAATTGCCAATAACTACCAGATAATATGATGCATTTTTGTATTGCAAAAATAATGAAGAATTTTTATGTTTAGCTAAATTTATTTATAGCCACAACTAATGGATAATTTTCTAGGATGATTTGATTTTGACAATAAGAAGGTGAGATTTTTAATGTTATTATATGAATTTTTTGTAGCTGATTATCTCTGCCTATTTCTTGTCTATAGAATTTAGGGCGGTCAGCCTTTGTTTTAACTATGAAAAAAAATCACAGTGACTTTAGGTCCATGGTTTGTTTGTCTGTACAATTTTCTCAAAAAGTTAATTGCTTTCTTATCTTTTTGATTGTTGTGAGTCTCATGTGAAAATAGACACACCAATTCTTCTGAAACCATGTCTCTTTCTCAGGATTTAATTTGGACAACTTAAGCCTATTATGTTTCCATAGGAGAGGAATGCTATTTTTCTCTTTTCTCTAAGCTGTATTTTTCCAACTGCAAGAATTTCTTGGGAAAATTCTATCCATTTGGAGTTGTTTTTTTTTTTTTTTTTAAATGGGTGTGATAACTACATCCTGATATTGATCTTTAAGCCTGAGTTGTAATTGGCCTTTTTTTATTCAATTGCTTTGTCAGCTGTATATATAATAAGTAAAGAATAGTATTAGTTAAACTTGTAACCCAAAAGTCACTTGACTCTGTATTCTCTCCGTTTTCTTTAAATTCTCCTTGCAAAAGAGCTAGGTCTTTTCAGAACTCATCTCTCTTGTATTATCCTGGCAAGTGCAACTAACAAGACAACATGCTACTACCATTGGTTTTTCACCTCTTCACTAAAAGATAAAGCTTAATAAATGCAATACCTCCCTCCTAAGTTATCACATATGCCACTTTTTCTAAATATTAAATTATTGCATGACCTGTGTCAGCATAGTTCTAGCCTCTAGAAATTCCCTTGCCACCAAATAACTGGCTTCAAAGCTTATGCCAGATATTCTAGGTTGTCTCTGATCCAGTGTCATTTTTTTTTTATCAGTCATTATACCAATTATTCTGTGAATAAGAAAAAAAACAAACTTGAAAATTTTAGAGTTCTAAAAACGATAACATGTATATCTCATACATGAGACCTGTTTGTTCATATGTCCCTGGGAAGGCTCTCTTCTTGGCTGATAGAGGTTCCATTTCAATACATTGGCAGTTAGAAGAAAAGTAAGAGAGCATGGCAAATGAAGTGTTAGCACTTAACACTTAAACCCAGAACACACGAAACAGTTTTGCTCACATTTTATTGATCAAAGTAGGTAACGTGGGGTATTGGGTTAAGCAGTGTCCCCCTCTGCCCAGCCCAATTTATGGCCATCTGCAACATCAGAATGTGATCTTATTTAAAAATGGGCTTTTGCAGGTACAATTAGTTAAGATGAAGCAATACTGGATTAAGGCAGACCCTAACCCCCATGACTGATGTCCTTATAAAGTCCATGTGAAGATATGCAGACATACAGGGAAGCAAGCTATATGAAGATGGAAGCATGGATGAAGTGATGCATCTGTAAGATGAGGAATACCAGGGACTGCAGGCAATTACCAAAAGCTAAGAGAAAAGCATAGTTTCTCATTCAGAGCCTCCAGAAAGAACCAAATTTGCCAATTTCTTGGTTTTGGACTTCTGAATATCTGGACAAGGAGATAATAAATTTCTGTTTTTAAGTGACCCAGTATGTGGTAATTTGTTATGGCAACTCTAGGACACTAATGCACATGAGAGGCTTAAATTCAAAAGTGCAGATGCAAGTCCCCCCATGGATGGGTCCCTGGATGCAACACAAGTTCTAAGCAAATATTATTTGCATATGAATACGGCTATAATGGCAGGATTTTTAGAAGATGTTTTCCCATTTTGGGCATAAATTTTGAGGTCATGGTCATGATTCTTCCTTATTTCCAAGAAGACAATTATGCCAGGTTGGTCGAAGGCAATGGCCTACTAGACACAAATGTAGTTCATACAATCCCAAAAATATTTAGGCAAAACCAAATATTTCCATTTTGAGAGGTTTTTTTGTTTTGTTTTTATAAAATTAAACCAAGAATTCTGAGAGTAAATAAACTCAACAAGAAGGCTTTCTTCTAACCTTTTTACTCCATGTCATTATGTCAGTTTTGTTGTTAGGAAGTAAGATATATAACCTCTAAATTATCCATTGTTCTGATTCTGAATTATGCTCATTTTTATAATATCTGTTCTGATCAAAATATGAGTATTGGGGCGCCTGGGTGGCTCAATTGGTTAAGCAACTGCCTTCGGCTCAGGTCATGATCCTGGAGACCCAGGATCGAGCTCCACATTGGGCTTCCTGCTGGACGGGAAGCCTGCTTCTCCCTCTCTCAGTCCCTCTGCTTGTGTTCCCTCTCTAGCTGTGTTTCTCTCTGTCAGATAAATAAATAAAAATCTTAAAAAAATATATGAGTATTGAACGTAAAAAATACAATTAAAAGGACAATGGAGACCCAGAACCTTAGAGATGGGGAAATCAGTTCAGATAAGAATTTTAGTAGAGTTTAAATAACAAATCAATCCCAACCCCAATCAAACTTTAATCCTGCCTGTTAATAGGTCAGAAACTATTAATTTAGGGGAAAGATTCTTGTGAACATTATTTCCCCGGAACAGCTTCTCCAAAAAAGGAAACATACTATCATAAAATATCCATATATAACTTTGGAAAATGTGTATTGGGAAAGTACTATTTTTATCCTTGCATTTCTTATTAGTTGGGGTTGATATTATTTAAAACAATGAAACTCCTACTTGGAAAATGCAATTGGCAGAATATAAAATTTCCCATTAATGTGGGTACCCAGTACACAACCTAGTAAATCAGTCACTGTAATACTAAGAGGTCCTGTCTATCAAATATACCTTGATACCAGGATATGAACCAGAAAGACTTCAGTGATACAGTGAAGATATCTCTTTTTAACTTGTCTGCAGATGGAAGTAAAAGATTGGCATAGCAAGTCATGGCCTAGAAGATGAAACTGTATAAGGAGGACAGGAAGGGGGCTACATAGTAGGTAAATAGTATTTTACTAGGAGGAAAAAAAAGAAAAAACAAACCTGGAGCAAAATGTTTTCCCAGTACTGGGAAATCTTTTTAAAATAATAATCAGAATTGGGAAAGGCAAGTACATCTGTGAAGCAAAAAAAAGGTTATTCAAAGACTATGCACGAGGATCCACCAAATGTTATATTTGTGAAAAGGTGAAATAAACTAGAGAGTCTTAGGACATGACATAGAAGAATCCTAAGGATGGGAATCACTTAGAAATGGAACACAGAATTGAGAAGCAGAGCTGAAGGAAACAGGGAAGCACCTTCCTGAGTGATGATAAGGAGTAGCTGTACTGCTCTGTCCACAGCTGTCCACTCTGTAGACAGGTTGGAATATCCATGTCAGCTTGAGCTGTTGGCTTTGGTTCTCACTGGCTTGAGTTACTTTGGGTGACACCTGCTCTCCCTTTAACTTGTGTTCCAAGAGAAGATGCTCAGCTGGTTGGGCTTGATTAGGCTAAATTTTAATTAATAGGAAAAGATTTGGGGGAATATTTGTGTAGATGTTTTTGGGAGCGAAGGAGAAATCACATGGCCTGAATGAATGGAGAATGACAGCATTTTACAAAGCCATCTTAGATTCAAATAATTTCTGAAAGCAATGCTACCATGATTTGTTTTAAGAAAAAGAAAAAGGCATTGATAATTACACTTTATACTTAAAGTTATGTTTTCTTTAGTCCACACTTCTTAATGTTAATATCACTTAATTTTGTTAGTCATGAGGGTGTTTTGTTTACATAAAATATAAATGTTCTCAAATATATTTAATCTCTGGATATATATTTATATATATTTATATATGTATTTGTGATATTTGTATAAATGCACCAGTATAGTAATACTTGAACTATTTGAAATGCATTCATGAAACAACCTATTTATGAATTAAAAGATTGAGAATCAAGATATGATAAAATAAGTCTTGTAAATTAAATCATATTCATGTTTGGGGAGAGCATTGTCTCTGCAGAGTGAAGAAAAAATTAAAAGATAATAGGAGAGCAAAGCTAGTTAAGGGTGTCTGGATGCAAAGATATTTGCTGAAATTCAAGTCAAAAGATAATGATGGGGGCACCTGAGTGACTCGGTTGGTTACTTTACATTTTTCCTTAAACAACAAAAACTTTGGGGGTGCCTGGGTGGCTCAGAGGGTTAAGCCTCTGCCTTCGGCTCAGGTCATGATCCTGGAGTCCCGGGATCAAGTCCCACATCAGGCTGCCTCTTCAGCAGGGAGCCTTGCCTTTTCCTCTGACCCTCTCCACTCTTATGCTCTCTCTCTCTCACTCTCTCTTAAGTAAATAAATAAAATAAATTAAATTAAATTTTTAAAAAAGATAATGATGTCTCAAACTAGAGTGATGGATTGGAGAGAATGGAGAATCCTATTTCCAGGATATCAAAGTTGAAACCAGGAAACTTGATAGTTGTAGAGAAAAGAAGAAATAGGAATCAATTATTATCTATGGGTTTCTGTTTAAGTAGTTGAATTTATGTAATTTTTATAGCAACATAAGAAAGTGATACAAAATAAGGAACAAAGTTGGTGAGAAGTTTTGTTTGGGATAAGGGTCATCTAGGAGATGAATTAGTGTGTAGATAACAACTCAGCAATCAGTAGATAATAACTGGGTAAACTACTGAGAGAAAGAGGGAAAAAAACCTTATATTGAACTGGGAGTTACGGGTGTTGGAGGTTATCCAGAGGATGTCACCTCAGACTGACCTGTAAGCAGGACCCCACAGAGGCTCCTCACTCTCTCCCCCATCTTTGAAATATATGGTCTGCTTGCCTTCCCCATGATACATGCTGCCCCAAGGGCACAACCTTGAGATGGTAAAGTACTGTTGAGACTATCTGGACAGTGTATGTGATTGAACCCAGTTAAGGCCCTTTAAAGACTCTGGTGGGTGGAGCAGAGGTCTATGTATCTTGCAGCTGTGGAAGACAAGTCTTGTTATTAAATCTGCCATCCACCAGTCTGGAGTGGTCTGCCTCTTACTTTGGTCTCTCTGTGCCCTCTGTGTACTGGGGCTAGTTTGTGAACCAACAACAAGATAGACAGTGCATAAGGGGTAATATAGAAGACAGTAGGAGAAGGAAAGTAAATGGGAAGGAGGGTAATTCAGGGAGAGAAACGAAGCAAGAGAGACTTTGGACACAGAAACAAACTGAGGGACTTGGAGGGAGGGGTTGGGGGGATGGGAGAGCCTGGTGGTGGGTACTGAGGGCACCTATTGCATGGAGCACTGGGTGTGGGGAATGGGCAATGAATCTTGGAACACTGAAAAAAAATTAAAATTAAAAAAAATCTCTCAGAAATCTAAGAAGAAATGGAAATATATCATGGAAACTGAAGGCAAAAGCACTTCAGGAACTAGAGATGGCTTAATGACACCAAATACTTCAAATGTTTGATTAAGGTAAGGACACTCAAGTGCTCAATGAATTTTGTAACCAAGAGATACTGTCATCTTCTGTGTACAGTTTAATAGTAGTGACAGGGAAAGAATCTGGACTACAGTGGGTTGTAGAGGAAATAGAAGGCAAGGGAATGGAGAAATCAACTGAAACAAATGTCTTCAATAAAATTTGCTTGTGAGAGGAAGCAGCTGGAAGCTATATGAGAATGAGTGTTCAAAGAAGGGGTTTGAAGTTTTTCAAGAATAAGAGGCTCAAACAGAGTAAGTGTTAACAAAAAATTTCAACACAGGGGAGAGAGGATAAGATGAGCAATATGGAGGAACTAGAAGTCCCTAAGAAAATGGGAGGAAAAGAAAAACAGATCTCACTGGAGAATTGACCAAAGTAATTTCACCTGTTCCTCTATTACCCTTGCTCTTTCTTTTCCTACAGATCCCAAAGACTGGGGTATAGAGATGAATAGTCATAAAAATATCAAAAGCTATCCTGATATTTATTCATGAAGTAGGGGTCATCTTGGGAGCATTTTGATTGCTATCTTTTATAGCACTTTTTGTAGCTTACTTTAGTTTCTTTTTTTTTTTTTAAGATTTTATTTATTTGACAGAAACATAGCTAGAGAGGGGACATAAACAGGGGGAGTGAGAGAGGGAGACGCAGGCTTCCTGCCGAGCAGGGAGCCCAATGTGGGGCTAGATCTCAGAACTCTGGGACTCGGGCATCATGACCTGAGCCTAAGGCAGACACTTAACTAATGACTGAGACCACTCAGGCGCTCCCTACTGTAGTTTCTTATTTTTCCTAAATGTATTTCTTTCATTCACTAAGATCTTTTCTCAAATCCATGTCTACAAATGACCTTGTTACACTAAATTTCATGTTGGCAGTCTTGCTACTACTTTTGTCAGTTTCTCCCTGTCCCAGTACCATGTGGAACCCCCAGATTCTATAATCAAACTTTAGTAGCTCATGCCCTCAAAAATCTCTCCTTTCATGTTTAGTTTATTTTGTCATAGTTTTCAAAATAATTCATTCAGAAATATTTTGAAAATATGCTTTAATTCATCTATTTAGAAAATGAATGATAGAAAAAGTAGCCATTGTGTCTCTCGGTTACTAATCATGATAATAAGTTAATTCAGGATAACAAAAGATCTCTGCTGGGTTTGTTGAAGTCAGACAATTTGATATTTTGGGCATGGGATGGTCTGGGAATGTTGAAGAGTCCCTAAGATCCTTAGAAACAATTTGGTGTAGATATTTCAGGCATCAGAGATCCTAGGCCCTTACAGAAGCTGAGTCCATTCTCAAGGCATTTGAATTTGGGCTTGAGAGTCAAATTTATCCCAGCATAGAAAAATAGTAGACCATGCTCATTCTCTTTTTTTTTTCTTTTACTGTAAAAAAATCTTACTCATTTTAGATTTTACTTATATGTATGTCAAAAGAACAGCAACAAAAATAATAATTATGTGTTATAATATAGAGAGTTGAACTAAATGACATCTAGTGTTATTCTGCTAATTCATGATTTTGCAGCATATCTATCAACTCAATTCAAGAACTAGTTTCACAGGTCAACAAGTGTGAGTCAAACAGGGGACAGAGTACGGCAGGAAACGGTTACTATCTTAGGCTCAAGGGCAATAAAATGGGGCCTAGTTTGCAAAGTCACCCAAAGTAAGTTAATAGCATGAAAAGTACACAGAGGGAACTACAACCAAGAAGAGACACAGGGGCAGGATCTGCTGAAGAAACCATCTAAGTCAGAGAGGAAGGAAGGATTTCCCTAGTTTCTTTCCCCTCCCATGTACATTCCCAGGAGTGGTTCCCATTGGCTGAACTAAACCAAAGGAACATGACATGAGTCACAAGTGTTTCAGCCCTCCTGTAATACAGTCAGAATGTGGAAGAGGATCCAAGATTGACTGAGAAATAAAATATATTGTTGAGGAATGAAGACAATTACAAAATCCCTGAAACACAAAGATGGATATGCAGCTCATTATAATTATTATTATATTATAAGTCAGTTGTTGACTTATAGACTTCATTCCCTTGTATTTTCTGCACTAAACCATGTTGTCTACATATGTCTTTCCAGTCTCTCATGGGTAATGCTTTGAGGTTATAGTGGAGTCTTCATCTGGTTAGACTTTGGTTCATTCAATTCTTCCTGAGAAACAAGAAATCCAGTCTTTCTTTCTTTCTTTCTTTCTTTCTTTCTTTCTTTCTTTCTTTCTTTCTTTCTTTCTTTCTTTCTTTCTTCTTTCTTTGTTCTTCCTTTCTTCCTTTTTTTCTTTGTAATTTAATGGAAGGCAAATAACTAAGCCCCATCCTGAAAACATTAAGATATCTCTTATAGCATCTACAAAAGAAACATTTCTGGTTTCCGAACATAATCTCATCCTCTAAATTTGGACTATGCAATGCCTTTAAAATAATGTTTCCACCGTTCTATGTTTCATACCATAATATATCTGTAATTTATTATATTGACCCATTTTCCTCTCTTTTGTTGTTCTTTTTCCTGATGCTTCAAGATTATTTCATCATTTTATCATTTCCTTTCTGTGGAAAGAACATATTTTAGCTTTTTTTTTATGGGGCAGATATGATAGTAATAATTTCTTTAAGTTTTCTTTCTTCTGAAAATTCTTTATCTTCATTTTATTTCATCTTTATTTCTCATGTCAGAATATACTTCCAAAATAGAGAATTTCCCAAATAGAGAATTTCCCAAAAAGAGAATGCCCAAATATAGAATTAACTGTTCATAGTTCTTTAAGCACTTGAAAATTATTATGAAACATGGTTTCATATGGTCTCCATGGTTTTTATGTTTGTTTGTTTATTTTATTCATTATAATTAACATACAGTGTTATATTAGTTTCAGGTGTACAATATAGTGATTCCATGGTTTTTATGTTTGTTTGTTTTATTCATTATAATTAACATACAGTGTTATATTAGTTTCAGGTGTACAATATAATGATTCAACAATTATATATTACTCAGAGGTCATCATGATAAGTGACTGTTGATTCCCTTAACCTGTTTCACCCATGCACCCACTTATCTTTCCTCTGGTAACGAACAGTTCCCTATAATATTTTCAAATTCTTCTCTGTTTATTTTGTTTCTTAAAGTCCACATAGCCATATGCTATTTATCTTTCTCTGATGTATTTCACTTAGCATTATGCCCTCTAGATCCATTCATGTCATTGAAAATTGCAGTATTTCATTATTTTCCTTATCCATTCATCTGTGGATAGACACCTGAATTGCTTCCATTTCTAGTTATTGTAAATAATGCTATAATAAATATAGGGATGATTATATCCTTTCCAATTAGTGTTTTTGCATTCTTTGGGTAAATACCCAGTAGTAAAATTACTGGATCATATGGTAATTATTTTTTTTAAATACTTTATTTATTTATTTATTTATTTGACAAAGAGAAGGAACTGCAGAGAGAGGGAGAAACAGGCTCCCCACTGAGCAGGAAGCCTAATGTGGGGCTTGATGTGGAGCTCCATCTCAGGACCCTGGGATCATGACCTGAGCGAAAGACAGAGGCTTAACTGACTGAGCCACCCAGGTATCCTGTATTTTTAATTTCTTGAGGAAACTCCATACTGTTTTCCAGAGTGGCTGCACCAGTGTGTATCCCCAACAATAGTGCTCACAAGCTCCTCTTTCTCCATGTTCTCTCCAACATTTGTTGTTTTTTTGTTTTTGACTTTAGCCATTCTGACAGGTGTGAGGTGATATTGTGGTTTCGATTTATACTTCCCGAAGATAATGTGACCTATCTCTTCATGTGTTCATGTGTTTTTTGGCCATCTGTATGTCTTCCTTGGAGAAATGTCTCTTCATGTCTTCTTCCCATTTTTAATTGGATTATTTTGGGGAGTTTGGTGTTGAATGGTATAATTCTTTATATATTTTGGATACCAACTACTTATGATATATCATTTGCAAATTTCAAATATCATCTTTTCAGTAGCTTCTCTTTTTATTTTTTTGATTGTTTCCTTTGCTTTGCAGAAGCATTCTATTTGAATGTGGTCCCAGCAATTTATATTTGCTTTTATTTCCCTTGCCTCAGGAGACATATCTAGAAAAATGTTGCTGTGGCTTATGTCAGATGGTGATCTCCTAGGTTTGTTATGAGTTCAGATCTCACATTTACATCTTGAACCTGTTTTGAGTTTATTTTTGTGTATGATCTAAGAAAGTGGTCTAGTTTCATTATTTTCATGTAACTATCCAGTTTATCCAACATCATTTATTAAAGAGACTTTTTCCTATTGTATATTTTTGCCTCCTTCAGCATAGATTACTTGACCATATAATTATGGATTTATTTCTGGGCTCAATATTCTGTCCTATTGATTATGTGTCTACTTTTGTGCCAGTACCATACTGTTTTGATTACTACAGCTCTGTAACATATCCTGAAATCTGGAAATGTGATGTCTCCTATTTTGTTCTTTTCCAAGACTGCTTTGGTTATTCAGAATCTTTGGTGTTTCCATATGAATTTTAGGATTATTTTCCTTAGGTTGATTTTGTTGTGGACTCCCTATGCCTCTTTTATCTGGATTTCTCCTTCCCTCCCCAGATTTGGGGAGTTTTCAGCTATTATTTCTTCAAATAGTTTCTTTCCGCTTTTTTTTCTCTTCTCCTTCTGGGATCCCTATGATGAGAATGTTATTATGCTTGATAGTGTCACTAGTGCCCTTAATCTATCCTCATTTTTTTATTATTCTTTTTTTCTCTCTCTCCTGTTCAGCTTGATTACTTTCCACTATTCTGTCTTGCAGGTCACTAATTCATTTTTCTGTTTCCTCTAGTCTACTATTGATTCCCTCTAGTGTATGTTTAATTACAGTTACTGAGTTCTTTATTTCTGATTGGTTCTTTTATACATTTTCTCTTTGTTGAGGGTCTCACTGAGATCTTCCATTTTTTTCCCCTCAAGTTCACTGCTTATCTTTATGGCCATGACTTTCAATTTCTCTATCAGGCATATTACTTATCTCCATTTCATTTACCTCTCTTGTCATGATTTTGTCTTGTTCTTTCATTTGTGGCATATCCCTCCATGTCCTCATTTTGTCTAACTCTCTGTTTCTATGTGTTAGGAAAGACAGCTGTGTCTCCTGCTTTTGGAAGTAGTGGCCTTAAGAAGTAGTTCTGTGGTGTCCTGCAGTTCAATGTCACCTGTTCATCTGCACCTGGCACTTCAGGGGTATCTTGTATGTGTTGCATGTGCCCTACTGTTGTGGCTGAGCTGCATTTATTTTGGTCCAGTTTTTCACAATTGCTCTTATTGTCAATTGTGGACAGGGTTTGGTCCATGTTTTGTTAATGAGCTCATCTAGGTCTGCATAGGGTCTGAATTGGGTCAGACCATGCTTTCTCCAGAGCTGTAGTTGCACTGAACTACAGGTCAATCTCTCTGTGTTGGACCCTGAGGTACTTTTTTTGTTGGGTAGGACCTGCAATCAGACCAGATGTCTGCCCCCAGCCGGCTGCTGTAGTCACAGTCAAACTGGTAAGGGTAATTATTTTCCCCTCTTCCTGGAGCAAGATTTGCTGTAAGCAGTACTGGACCTGTTGGGGCTGCTTGCACCATGCCACGCTTGTAGCACCACTATGGATGGGCTCTGGCCAAAGGCATATCGGAAAGGGCAGGTGTACAGGAGAGTTTGGGGGCAGGGTATGTGATGTTAGCAAACTAGGTGGAGAGTGTCTATGTATCTATTTGCAGGTGGGGGGGGAGGAAAATGGTGCCTGCCAGCTCTTTCGTTCATTGAGTAGTTTCCTAAAGATCCCTGATCCTTTAGCATACATTCTGAAATTAGTAAACAAATCTTCCTGCATACTCCAGGTGTTCCTCAAACTGCTGCCTCTCTGCTGTATCTCAGTGGACTGGGACTGGTTTACTTTCTGTCTCTTTAAGGGTGGGCACTCAGTTTGTCAGAGCTAACCCTGCAGACTTTTAAAGTTACAGGTATTAATCCTTACTGAATATAAGAACTGGAAAAGTTAACCCCTCTGTTTTTTAAAGCCAAATGTTATAGGGATTCATCTTCCCAGTAGGGTCTTCTGTGCCTGTGGTATCTGGTATACCTGGTATGTGATCTGCTTCTCTCCCCTCTCTAAGCTTGTGTTAACCCCTCTTTCCATGAACAGTCTTGAGGGGTTGTTTGGTTCCCAATGGTGTGTCTGCCTTTCCTACCCTCTTTGATGTGGACTCTTCTCTGTGGTTGGCTATGGGAATCCTGCTTTGCAGGATGTTGGATCATTTTCTGTTTTATTTACACTAATGTGGATATTACCTAGGTGTATCTGTGGGATGAGGTAAGCTTAAGACCCTCCTATTCTGTCTGCTTTCCCAGAAGTCCAGTCTCCCTTTTTTTTTTTTAAGACTTATTTTATTTATCTGAGAGAGAGAGAATGTCAGGGGAGGGTCAGTGGGAGAGGATCTCAAGCAGACTCCATGCTGAACACAGAGCTCGATTCAGGGCTTGATCTCAGGACCCTGAGATCATGACCTGAGTCAAAATCAAGAGTTGGATACTTAATCAATTGAGTCACCCAGGTACCCCCGTCTCCTTGGTTTTCAATGATTAATCTTTTATTATTTTAATAAAATTCCATATAAGTAATATTCTATTTCTCTGGCTTCTTTCAAGATTTTATGGTTATTATCTTTAGTCTTTCCAAGTTTAAATATGTATCTTGGCGTGGATTTTGTTGACCTTACCATGTTGGACTTTGCTCAGCTCCTTGAATATATGGATTTATATCTTTCAACAAATTTATGAAGTTTCAGCCATAATTTATTTGAATCCTTTCTCAACCTCACTCTTTTCCCCCTCTCCTTCCCGACTTCCAGTGATACTCATGTTGCATCTTTTTTGTTGTTGTTTGTTTTGTTTTTTGTTTGTTTGTTTGTTTTAATTTATTTATTTTTATTATTTTGAAAGATGGAGAAGGACAGAGACACACAGAGAGCACACATGGGAGAGGGGCAGAGAGAGAGGGAGAAAGAATCCCAGTCTCCACACTGAACATGAAACCCTACATGGGCCTCAGTATCATAACCCTGAGATCAGGACCTTAGCCAAAACCAAGAGTCAGACACATAACTAACTGCACCACCCAAGCACTCTTCATGTTGCATCTTTTGGTATTCTTCCACTGATCTCTGAGGCTTCTATTTGTTGTTGTTTTGAGTTTTTTCAGTCTATTTTTCTCTCTGTTGTTCAGATTGGACAAATTTCATTGCTCTGTCCTTAAATTTACAGATTATATTTGCTTCATCTCCATTCTAATAATGAGCAAGGAGCTTGTTAAGCACCAACCAGTGGTGTCCTGCTGTCCCCTTGCTGTATAGTGTCACTAAGTAAGTAGAAGGAGGGGAGCCTCAAACCTAATACAAATGGAGAGCTCTTTCCCTGCTGTCTTATTGTCAGTATGGCAAATGAAGCGATCAGTAATCCTCCTTGCCAGTTCTACAGGAATAGCCTTGTGTTGATGGTGTGACTCTCATTGGATCCTGATAAGAGATGAGTTTACCTCACCTACCTTCAGTTCTTTGGTCCGGGAATGAAAAGCATGGACTTAGATTGTTTTCTTCTATTGGATGAAATTTTATGAGTCCTGTTGCTATATTGTTCCTCCAGTCCTGGGATCCCTAAACAGTTTCCCTTCTTCTTACTAGATTTCCAATTTCTCCCTCACTCACCTGTTGTCTTTAAAAAGGTTTATAGTTGCACTTAGAGGGCAGAAGCAGGCAGAGACAATTTTGCACCATCTTACATAGCAGACTAAAAGCCCTTTGTCTCTAACCAGTAATTCTTAAGCAAATTTGCCCTGGTGACAGTTTGATATGTCTAGAGACATTCATTGTCACAATAAGGGTAAGTGCTTCTGGTATCTAGTGAGAAGATTCCAGGGCTGCACTAAATATCTTCCAGTGCACAGGACCATACCCCACAACAAATAATTATCCAGTCCAAGTGTTAATAGTGGCACAGTTGAGATATCTTGATTTAAACATTTCCCTTTATTGAGATGAAAGACATTGAGTACTTTTCAACTCGGTCCTAGATTAGACCTTGCTATCACTTCTTTTCTTCTTCATCATAACCATTAGTCCTGGTGTAGAACTTCAGCTCTCTAACATACAAAAAACCTTTCCAAATATATACTTGAGGGTTTGTAATTTTTAATTTAAAAAATGTCATTAAAAAAATTGATGGACACATAAATGAAAAAGGCCATTTATCACATGGCCTTAAAAACTGTCTACATTACATTCACTCAAGGAAATTTTTAAAAACCTAACATTCATCCCTCCCATTACATTTCACACATTTATATGCACAAAAGTGGTCTGGGACTCTGGGCTTTGTTAACATTTATCTTTCCTTTTGTATGTTAAATATAATTTGGCATACTCTTTTACATTTATTAATCTAGTATCATTTGATGTTCTAATTTACTCTCTATGTCAGCATCTAATTTACTACTAATCTTTTCAAGAGTTGAGTTAAGATCCTGGAAACCTTGCTTCTTTAAATACTGCTACCAATTTGGGAACTCCTAAAATCAAAGGAGTTGGTGTGGCAGCTCATTATCAAACTGTGAGCTCTAGATGTATTGAGTTACTGCCAGAAAATATTTGCACTCTATACTCCTAGACTTTATCCTTCCATCAGCAAGGTCTAAAGTAGACTACCTGAATATGGTTAGTGCTTCCTGATGATCTTCTTTCTTGGAACTGAGGAATCCTTGTCAATCTCACTACAGCTCTGCCCTTTAAAAGTGGTGTGCTGGGGCCAATAAAGCAGGCAGGTATTGCTCCTGAATAAACAGCTCATCAAAAGTCTGAGAACAGAAGGTTTTGAATGTATCAAAGCAATTGGCACAGTTGTTCACTAGTTAATTAGGAACACAAAGGCACTTTCGTCAAGCTGCCCAGACCAGGGGGCCATCTGCATGACAGCATTGCCTCTCTGATGATACGTACAAATAGAGCTTAGCTGGTGTTCTCAAGGGAAGTCTCATTGACCTTCCTGCTTTAAAATATATATAAAGCATATGGAAGAGATGAAAAATTGGATATAATCATAGAATGAGCCCCAGTTTTAATGTTTAGTCTTTTGAAGAATTTCCTAGGGACTTATGTCTTATTTATGTTAGTTTTGATAATTGCTTTATTTTACTGCTACATATTTTAGTAATACTGTAATTATTCCCAGTCTATGGAGGTCAAGGCACTTCTAATGCAATAATACATAATGTATTATAATTGCTTTTTAAGTTTTCTGCTTCGTCCATTAAGTGTGATTTTGTGAAGATGGGAGCTATATCTATTCTATTTAATATTATGTTCCCTCTACCTGGTGAAATACTGGTGTATGGTAAAATAATGTGATGATATTGAGAAGTTTTATTTTTTTCTTAAATTATGTTTTTTGTTTACTCTGACTTCCTGGAAACCATATACCTATACTTGGTTTTGTAAACAAGTATATTAGTATCTGGATTTGTTTTGTGTGATAATATTTTTTTCCTTGTAACCCTTAAACCTGCATGAAGGGGGGAAACCTATTGAAATAGGTTTATATATTGAAATATATACTGATATATAAATTTGAGCCTTCCTTCTATTTGTTAGTTCTATCCTCTTATTATCTAAGTTACCATCATTATAAACACCATAGATTTATGCCAGAAAGATGCTGTAGGAGGCCACTGTATTTGGTATGATTGCCTTGTTAACAGGGCAGTCATTGATAATGAACAGGTCTCATTCCTAGGATTCCTAGTGGCTCACCCACACATCATCATGGGACAAGTAGAATCAATGTACATGCATCATCAACTATTTTTCTAGTAATTTCCTTTCTGATTTCTTGGTAGAACTAGATGCTGCTTCTTTGTGTCACGAAAGTTCCCAATACTTCAATTATAGACCTATATATTTCCATGTCTATTTGCCCAAACAGACAGTGAACCTTGAAGGCAAAAATCAAACCTTATTTTTCCCTGCATCCTTCAACTGAGTGCACTAAGTTGAGCACACCTTAGTGACACAACGGAATAACAACCTAGGTGATACTTAGTGAATGCTTGATGAATGGATTGTTCTAATTCATCAGATAGTGACTAAACATGAGAGGACAAAGACACATACATTTGTAGCTGGTATTTTTGGAAACTAAGTATACTTTTACTCTGTTCCTAGTAAGAACAAAGAAAGCAAGCTTTCTAAAAATAGAGGATGATAGTCAAAGAAACTCTAAATTGATCTCTTCAATCATGACTATTATTGTTTTTGTCCTTTAGCAATCATTTTCCTTTCTAAATTACTTTGGTATATGCCTATACCTGTCCTTGTCGTAAGCTTTTAGCAAATACCTATTAGAACTATGAACTGCATAGATTTTAAATTCTTCCTTGCTTTAATAATGACATAAGGAAATAAATAAATAAATGAATAAATAAATAAATAAATAAATTCTTTTTCTTAAAGTTTTTATTTAAATTCCAGTTAACATACAGTATAAATATCATTTTTAAGTGTACAGTACACCCTTCCATAAAACACCTGATGCTCCTCACAAGTGCCCTCCTTAATCCCCATCACTTATTTCATCAGTCCTCCCACCCATCTCCCTTCTGGTCACCATCAGTTTGTTCTCTATAGTCAAGTCTTTTCTTCTTAATTCTCTAACATCTTCTTTTAAAACCATTTACTTCTTCTCTTCATTATATATTGTCACTTTTTTTCACTTTTTTATTGAAAAGGTGAACCATAATCTTGATGGTATGTGAGAAGGGCATAAAATATTCAGAAACAGTCATTATACTCCTGCTTACAGTTTATTACTCTAGAGGATATAAACCGAAGTCCTCAAAGAGAAAAAACACATGGTTAAATTCTAGGAGAAATGGGTACAAGCCTCTAGGAGTCTGTCCCCACCAGTAGAACCACATGGAGAGCACTTTGCACTTTATTCTCCCAGCAACAATGTTGGACAGTACTAGAAAGGTGTTGCTAACCAGAGAAGCTTAACCGTGTCTTGCTGTCCAGGGTTTTGGGGGGAGTTTAATCACATAGGCATGTAGCACCTGTATGACTGACCTCAGCCCTCAGGCTCTAACTATCCCATTCTACAACCCCAGAACAAAAACACATCCACCATAAATCATATTGTTAGTAAACTTATCTGGTCAAAATGGTACAGCATGACCCAAAGTTCCAAGCATACAAAAACAAACATTCTTTCTAAATACTGCCAGGCCAAAGGCTTTAGGCATACAAAACTCTCATGTCAGGGAGAGTATTCAAGAGCTCAGAAGTTACATTCCAAGAGTGGGCTGAGGGTCGATCCTGAAGTTAGATATGCCTTTCTTTGGAATATACAGGTTTTGAGCAACCCAGACATGCTGAATATAACCTTTCTGTCCAACAGACAGTGAAGCACACAAAATGCACTCATTTTAATGTAAGAGATCATTTACATATGGTACAGCTATGCCTCCAGATAAAGATACAGTTTACATTTCTTTAAACTATCTACATTCTTATAGTACAAGTAAGTTTCTTATAGATTCCATTTAGTTATTTTTTAACCACTCTAGTAATACCGGTTATTTTTAGTTGCTGTGAACATGTGATTTAGTTGTTTTTTAAGTCTATGACCCTTCTATTTTTTTTTTTCTATTTGTCCCAGCTATAAAATTCTTTATGCTTATGACTTTTGTGTACCCACATTTGTCCCCTATGTCACAATTTTTCATAAACTAGCCAGTAATTATTCTTTTCTTGTTTCTGGGTATAGAATATCTAATTAGAGATTATAATTCCCATTTGGCCAGATATGGTTATGAGATCAATATCAGACTCATAGGAAATTAGACAGAGTGACGAGTGAAATGTTTTGACTATCTCTAGCTTAAGTACATTCATACATAAAATAACTATCCCTGGACTTAGTAGCATTTTCTTTCTCATTCTAAAATATTAATGGATTAGTAACCTAGATTTTTCTAACCCAGGGCAATTCTCTAGAGAATAGCAAAGCAAAAAGTTAGAAAGGACCCAAATCTCAAGTAACTATTCCCTGTTGGGATGTTGAAGTTCCCAATGATAATTGTGGATTTTCCATTTCTTTTTTTACATCCAGCACTTTGGTTTTGTGTATTTTGAGGCTCTGATGGTACACATCTAGCATTGTGTATCATTATGCCATGATTTTATCCTTTTATCTTCTAATCATTATGCAATGTCTATCATTGTCTCTAGTAATTTGCTTTGTAGTCTTTATTTAATAGAGTCATTTCACTCTTGCTTGTTTGCTTAACATTTGTGTGGTATAGATTTTTCCTTTCTTTTACTTAAACCTACTTTTGTCCTCAAATTTAAAGCAAGTTTCTTGTAAGACATATAGTCAGATCATGCCTTTTATCCACTCTGCTAATCCGGGGCCTTTTGATTGGTATATTTAGACACTTACACTTAAGATAATTATTGTTATGTTAGCAGTTAAGTTTGATATTTTATTATTTGTTTGCTGTCTATTTGTTCTGTTTTTGTATCTAAATTTATTTTATATTGTCTTCCTGTAGGTTACTGAAACATGTTTTAGGATTTATAGTGTTTTTAATGTATCCCTTTGTAAATTTATTGATAATGGTTGCTCTTGGTATTATAATAAACAAAAATATATAAAATTTGGGATAAAGATAAATACTATGTGTTAAAATTATTAGATGGATGCTATTGATTATTATGGCCCTTGATTTTTCATTTAGAAATCATTGTAGTTTGACTTAATCCAAATTTCACCCCGGTTTTCCTATGAAAACAATTCAGAGTTTAGTTGCAATCACAAAACTTTTTTTCTCCATTAAATTTGGGAAAGTCAGGGACTCCTAGTCAAAAATCTGCATTCCAGGGGTGCCTGGGTGGCTCAGTGAGTTAAAGCCTCTGCCTTCGGCTCAGGTCATGATCTCAGGGTTCTAGAGTTGAGCTCTACATCGGGCCTGGCAGGGAGCCACTTCCCCCTCTTTCTCTGCCTGCCTCTCTACCTGTTTGTGGTCTCTCTCCCTCTCTGTCAAATAAATAAATAAAATCTTTTTTAAAAAATCTGCATTCCATTTTTCTAAGTCAAAGAGCTAGTGGATCACCAGGGATTCTGCTACCCTTAGAGCAGGGATATAGTTGACTATTTAATGTGTAGACAGGGATTGCTTTTACCAGCTCCTACCTTTGCATGTAGGTGAAGTCATGTGGCTTGCTCTGGTTGATAGAATGTGGCTAAAGTGGTGTGTCACTTCCATGGCAAAATGGGTAAAAAAGCTGAATGCGTTTGATAAACACTTTTTCTTCTTTTTTTCTCCCCTTACAGGCAACAAGATGGATGAAAATGGGAACAGCCTGAATATCAAAGTCACTGCTTCGATGAGAGACACCCAAAAAGCCAGCAGATCAGAATATTCACACTTGATTCTGAGTGAGTGAGAAATAGGTTTTTTTTTCTTGTTTTAAGTCATGGAGATTTTGAGATAGTATGTTGCAGAAATTAGCCTATTTTTCATATAAATATTTCTTTACAGATCACCCTTCATTCCTAGTATTTTTCCTTCTCCCCTTCCTTATGCTGTTTATTTCATATTGCCTTATTGTTATGACAGGCTCTTGGTGTATTGGATTATTCTCAATTCTCTATTCACTGCTGCCATGTGATGCTACAGTGTAACAGAGGGGGTAACTATATTTACCTCCTCCGTTGATATTAGGCTTGTGTTATACTTCCCTCCCCATCCCCTGGTTAATTATTTTGAGCAAAAGTAAAGATGTGCTAATCTGTAGCCAAAGCCTTAAGAAATAGCGTGTATTTCTATTTATAAACTTGAATCTCGTGATCTCTCAACCAGGAGAACTGGCCTGGATGACTGGTCTGTGTTATTCACTGGTCTATGATAAATGAAAGATACATGTAAGTTCAAACAGACCCCAGCCTAAAACTTTGAGCTAAGCCCAGTCGATCAGCTGAGAAAGAATAAAGATTGTTTTGGGGAGTTACAAGTTTTAGAATTTGGAAATTGTATTTAAAGCATCACTGTTTTGACAATAACTGACGAATAAGTTACATATTTAAATTGAAGGGAATTTAGTTAAAGTTGCCAATAATTGACAGAAGAAATGAAAACAGCAACAACAACAACAAAACTAACCTGCTAAAAAGGAAATTAAGAAAGTCTTCTTTTATTCCTGGTTTGCTTAGAGTTTTTATCATGAAAGGATGTTTCCTTTGTTCAAATGCTTTTCTGTGTTTATTGAGATTATCATATAATTTTTTTTCCCTTCAGGCTATCAATGTGATATGTTACATTAACTGATTTTCTTATTTTGGACAATCCTTATATTCCTGGGATAAATCGCATTGGTTGCAGAGCCTAGTCCTTTTAATGTACTATTGAATTTGGTTTGCCAGTACTTTTGTGGAAGACTTTTGTGTCCCTATTCATAAAGGGCATTAGTCTGTAATTTTCTTGTGGTATCTTTGTCTGGCATTGGTTCAGGGTAATGCTGGCATCCTAGAATGTGTTAGGAAATGTGTCTCCTCTTCTGTTTTTTGGAAGAGATTAAGTAGGATTGGTGTTAATTTTTTAAATGTTTGGTAGAAATCAGCAGTGAAGCCATCTGGTCCTGAACTATTCTTTATTGGGAGATTTTGATTACTGATTCCATTTCTTTACTTGTTATAGGTCTCTTGAGATTTTCTATTTCTTCTTGAGCCAGTTTTGAAGATTTATGCGTTTCTAGGAGTTTTTCCATTTCATCTAGTTTATCTAATTTGGTGAACAGTTGTTTGTATTATTATTGTATAATCCCTTGTATTCCTCCACTTTCAGTAGTGATTTCATTTCTGATTTTAGTTGCTTCTGTCTTCTTTCCCTTTTTCCTACTCCATCTGACTCAAGGCTTGTAAATTTTGTTCTTTTCAAAGAAACAGATTTTGTTTTTGTTGCTTCTATTTTTTCCATTCTCTATCTCCACGCTAATCTTTGTTATTTTCATCCTTCTGCTTCCTTTGTGTTTAGTTTGCTCTTCTTTTTCTACTTTCTTAAGGTACAAAGTTAGCTTGTTGATTTGATGGTTCTTTTTTGATTTATAGCCACAAAGTTGTGAAATGATAAAGTTTAGTTATTTATATCAATATTTTATGTGTATTGACTGTTGGTAAGGATGTGAAAAATATGAACCCTCATACATTGGTGGGAATGTAAAATGGTGCAGCAATAGTGGAAAACAGTTTTGTGGTTCCTCAAGAGGTTAAATATAGCATTACCATATGACCCAGCAATTTACTCCCAACTGTATACCCATGAGAAACTTTATGTCCATAAGGAATCTTATATATTAATATTTATAGTAGCATTATGCATAATAGCCAAAAAGTAAAAACAATCCAAGTGTGTCCATCAGTGGGTGAATGGATAAAGAGATTGTGGCATATATATATATATATATATATATATATATATATATATATACATTATACACACACACACACACACAATGGAATACTCTGCTCAGCAGGGAGCCTCTTTCCTCTGCTCTCTCTGCCTGCCTCTCTGCCTACTTGTGAACTCTCTCTGTCAAATAAATAAAATCTTAAAAAAAAAACAAAAACAAAAAAATTAAAACAAAATAAACACAATATAGTCAGTACAATCAAATCCATGAAGATGAAAAGTAGATTAAGAGTTACCAGGGAATGGGGGTTTGGGGAGTGATTACTTAATGGGTACTGGACATTTGAATGGGGAGATGAAATAGTCTTGAAGCTAGAGTGAGCTGGTTGCTGTATCACAATAAAACATGTACTTTAAAACAGTTCATTGTATTTCATGTGAATTTTAAAATAGTTTAAAACAGTTAAGACAATAAGTTGATTAAAAGGGCCTTGAGGGAAAATACTTCCATATCTTTTGCATAAGATCTCAACAAAGTATTAGAAACTGAGCATCTAAACGTAAGTCGTTATTGACTATAAAAAGCCATAGTAAGCAATGTCATTGAGACAAGGGCAACTTAAAATTGGAACTTGCGAAAGCAATAACGAATTCATGATTCATGGTAGCCATTCCTTCATGTTGCCTATGTCTGTGAACTACAATTTGAATATTCAAAAGCCAATAGGGATTTGCAAAAGAATGCTGGCAACTTACTGTCTGTACTGGAGCTGCCCTCCAGATCCCGTCAGTGGCTGTGGCTGTTCACCTGCAGTGACAGGCATTTGAGAGGAGCACTAACTAGAAATACTTGCTGCCACCTGGCACTGAATTCCCCCTAGGCTTTTCATGTTTTAGAAATTTTCTGTAGGTCAGCAGATGTAGCAGTGCTCCTTCTCCCAAGAAAGCAGTACCCCATTTTCAGAATGTCATTACCATGGCAGAAAAATCATAAAATTAGGATACACAAGTATTTATCCTGCTACCTAACACAAAGCAAAATTGTTCCCTACAGCATATATTCAAATGCTTTGGTGCTCTCTAATTTTAAACCGTTCATCTTCGACATACTTTTTTTTTCTTTTTTAATGCGTGATATGGCACCCAGTGATTTAGATTCTGTTTGGAATGTTTACTGGAGGACAGAGTTTGTCAAAATCTGAATAAAACAAATGCTCTCAATTACAAAATGCTCTCAATTACATAGGAATGGGCTTCCAAAAAGGTGTGGGCACTCCACCTTTGCCCAAGCTGCTTAAAAAGAAGAGGTGTGTATTGTGGTAGGGAAAAAAAAGGAAGGAAATAAATATTGTAAAGTGACTCTAATTGGGACTAGGTTTCTGTCCCTATGACAGTACAATGTTTCAAACTGTCTGGGAACTGTGTGCACAATTGAAGCATTTTCTCTTCTTCCATGCTGCTAATTCAGTTAACTGGCTATCTTAGGACTCAACAATGCCATTCTCTTCAGTCGATCCTCAGTGTCTTTGGGCATGGCTGAGTTTTCCAAATCCATTTTAGTTATCGATATATTTCTCACTTGCTTAAGGAAATGTTGGGAATACTTGTCAATGTTTATCTGTGGCTAATATCAATAATATATGAATCAGAAAGATTATATAAATGAAAGTCTGTTTAACATCATTCAAGTGTGAGTGTAACTGCTTTCTACTTAGAGCACGAGGTTCTAAGGATACAAAATGTACAACACAGGCTCTTTATCTTTATACTACTTCTGGAACACTCACCAGGAAAATGAAAAGTCCCACCTGGAATACAAGGGGATTATAGAACAATTGAATAAAAGGCTCTTGCGATAGAGATATCTGGCTACACTCCTGTAGTGAGCTAAGATCAGGGGTTCCAAACCAAAGGAGAACTTAGAGAATAAGTAACTGTGTTAATGCCAGAGGAAGGGTTTTACTGCTGTGGCTATTCCCCAGAAGGGATGACAACTGGTAGATATGCAAATTAGCATTTATAAGAACATGCTACACTAGGCCATAATTCCTTAAGAGATGTTGACTTTTTTTATTGGTGTTATCTATCTTTTCTGTGTGTGGTACATTACCCTTTAATTCGAGGTCCACATATCATCAAGATCCTGGCTGATTTTGTTTTATTTGTTAATTAAGAATATTTTTAGAGTGAAGAATCACACATTTAGAACTCTTATCACAAAGTTACAGACGTAATTTATTTTTATTTAAAAAAGAGGCTTATGAAAGTTTAGCAAGGCATATTTTGTAGGGATAGTGAAAATCCAATAAAGTCATGGGGTTTTGAAGGGCCTCTCCCATCAAACTCTAAGGCTGGTGGGGGAGGCATTGCCTGTCCCCAGGTTCCTTGGTCAGCCCTCTCTGCCAATAGTTTGGCTTCTGTTGTCTGCCTTAGGGTGCAGTTAATTGCTTTTGCCCAGCACACTTCCTCAAGTGTCTTCTCTATCTAGCCTCTTCTGTATGACAATACTACATGACCTTTGGTCAGTCTTTGCTTACAAACCCTGTGAGTTTCTCATGAAGCCTCTGGAAAAATCCAAGTTGATAATTTGCAAATACTGATTGCTATTGAATTTTAAGTACATGAAAAGTTATCATAGATTTTTACACAATGTTTAGAGTAGTTACCATAATCTGGTTAGTGTTAACGTGTTTAATTTGCTGACAATCTCTAATGATAGAGACTGCAGAACAAGCATTATATCTTATCTGTTATATATACCTGAGAATCATAGAAATATACCTTGTTTGATGTAATTAAAATATAATTCTTGAACTAAAATACTAGCAGTCATAAAACAATATAATGAACCACCCAAATCAAAATTAAGTTGATCAGACGCTTGGCCGACTTAATATACTTAGGGATGTGCATCAAACTACATTGATAAAGGTGGTGGAAAATCAATAAAAGCAAAGTCGAGTCAGGGTCCAGCATGCTGACCGTGACTTGCACTTGCACTAAAAATGCCGATAGAACCTGTAGAATAGGTTAGAACCAATAGAAACTTGAAAGGCAGAGGCCAGAGTTAATTATTTCATTTACAATTAACAATTTCTTTTGTAGTGGTCACAAAAATTTATTCAATTTGGATCGATGCCCTGTAAGGGAGTCAAAAGCTGAGGAGGATTCAGATCGGAGACACAAATAAGATAGAAACTATGGGCGTGTCAAAGACTCAGAAAAAGTGTAGGAGCACCTGGTTTGTCAAACAACTGATCAGTCAATATCATAATGCAACACAAAGGATTGGTTTCTCTAAACGGAAGGGGCAGTTTAGCCTGTGAAACAGAGAGCTAAATGATTCTTTACTAGATATTTGCAAGTATATGATTGTGGATGTGAGGATACTGCTGCAAAAGAAATTTTGAATAAGATAAGAAATGTTTGTTGATCGCATCCTCCAGGGAAAATACACAAAGCAAAATTACAGAGTACAGGATTATGGAGGAATAAGATATGATGCTTCCATGGTGGATCTGTGTGAATGGGGCTTGAGCAGATGATTGCTTGGAGTGGATTCCAGCTCTAATCTTTTGTAGCCCTTCAGTGAATTTATAGGGATTTAAATTTTAGAGTTGCTAGGTCATCAGAAAACCAGGTTTTGTGAGTTAACTAAGACAAACAGATGTACACCCAGATGCACTTACGAGAATGTATGACTTCTTATAAAATAATTTCATTCTGGATATATGATCTATAATATGATTAGCTTCCCTTTCAACTGCATACTTGCCACAAATATTTTGCAATTGCTTGTGCTACAGGTACCCAAAGGCAGCAGCAAATAGTAGCCTTTCTCTAGCTACTTTAGTAAGTGCCCAAAACACAGCAAATCAGATCATCAGTAGATTTGCCTTTGATTTATATTCTTGACCTCTTCGGTATTTTGAATTTTCACAAACCAAGTGAAACTAAGTACAAGGATTCCAAAGAGCTAGAATAAAGAGAAAGGAAATTAGCTAAACTTGCCTCATATAGTAGGTATGGAAACCGAGGAGTGTCCAATGGGGCCAGAGTCATGGCAGAGGTGTTAATACCATAACTCATAGTTAACTGCCAACGAAAAGAAAGGAAAGGGGGAATAAATAGCAGAATGGAAGGGCAGAATCCAGAGAAGTGCAGCAGGCTGTGTTTGCCTGGTGTGAGTTGAGTAGTCTACACTAACCATGTGCTACCTTGTGCTAGACATTGATACTTCTGTTTACATGTAGCTACACATTTTAGGGTTATATGTGGCAACCCTAATCGGATCCTTTCCAGTAGTGGGTTTCATAATTTTTATTATTAGAGTTGTTACCATTGTTTCAGTAGATAAATGTTTCTGTCAAATAAAAGACTGTAGAACACCAATATGGAAGTAAATAAAAATTGGATCATTTGGGTTGAAGCAAATAGTTTATTTACTTTCTTACCCAGTTTATCCTCCTCTGCTTTGGAGAAACCTCTATTCTGTAAAACTACCATTTTACATTTTGAGAAGTGAATTCATTGATTCCATTCAAGGAAAGAATTAGTCACATCCTTCTACAAACTGCATTTTGGCAAATCTCTCTGATTGGACAAAGCGCTAATTCTTCATATTAACTTGTTTCTGAGATGGTATTATTTCATTCTTTTCTTCTTTTCCTAATATACACTGTTTCATAATATCCCCCAAATTCCTGTGGTCACAATAAACAAACTTAGGTATATTTGAATAGGAAGCATCTTCCCAAGACTATTAGTTCTGGCAGAAGAAGCTGCTCCGTTTGAAGTTGCCTGCCTCCTGCCACTTCAAATAATAATCAGCTATCAAAAGACGCCCTCCAGGAATGTCACAGAGATGAACAGCTAGATGTAAAGAAAGCTTTCAGTACCCTTGGAATAACTGATAGACTCGAATTTTCCTCATAGACTGACGACTCATTAGCATTACAGATGTGAATAAATCACAAATTCTACTTCTCTAGATGAAGGCTGTTCCTACGCCTGCAGAGTCCGTAATCAAGGTAGTTTTCCAGATAATATAGAGAAGAGAAAAAATATACTACTTTGGCTTCAATTAGCAAGATATTGAAAGTGTATGTTTGGAAAATCTTCTTTCCTTAAAATATCAACATAATAGCTTCTATCCTCCTTTATGCTTAGCATGTAGAAAAAGAAACAATTTGCAAAAAAGGTATTGTTTTTCCTCAGTGGACTTGCAAAAGAGACATCAGAGTAGCTTCTGGGTATGTTTAGAAATGCTTAGGAACTATAAAAAATAATTGAAACTTGCAGAGTGATTTTCAGTTTTATTCACTGCTGAATTTTGCAACCTTGGTCTTTGCTCTACATGAACTTACAGAACTAAATAATTTTTCCAGAATTTCTCAAGGTCACCTTTATTTCCAAAAATCATTTGAATCACAATCTAAGAGACAATAATGACCTCTTAATGGTTTGTTTAGTCCAGTGGTTCTCAACCTAGATGTGCATTAGAATCACCAGGGGAGTCTTTAGAAATAGTGCTACTGAAGCCCTACCTGAAAAGAACCTGATTTAAGAAGGTCCAGGCATCAGTACTTTTTTTTTTTTTTTTTTTTTTTGAAGGATTCTGGTGGTTCTCATACACAGCTAGGATTAAGAACCATTGAGCTTGTCAATATCCTAAGTCAAATATTCAGTTCCTGATCATGAAATTTAACCTAGTGTACTCCTCAAATTGGGAGTAAACTAATGTCAAAATACACCTTAATTCAAAGTCTCAGAAAATAAACTTTATGAAGATTGATGGATTTTTCTTTTTGTCAGTGCCTATCCTCCCCAACCCTTGTATCTGAAATGTATTTGTGGACTTGTTACAAAAAGTGCTGATCTAGGTAGCAAATGTATCACTATATGGGGAGGCATGGAATTAGTGTCCTTGACATAGACCTGATAATACATTGTCTCAAAAACTTAGTATTCCCTTACCTCTATTATAATATGATAGTTCCAGTACTTAATGCTCTAATATTCTCCCCTACATCTAAGTCTAATTGCTGAGTTTTGGTCACCCCAAGTATCTCCTTCCTCTTTTCACCACAGTTTCTGCTAATGACTTGTTAGTGAACAGATTACTAAAACTGATTTCACGGAGTCACATGCTTCTTGGTATTGCCTGGGGACTAATCTTGCTATCACGGTTCCTACCTGGTCTCTACCTCCTTGAAGGACTCCTTAGATAACCACGCTTTAGGGACATTTAACTTGAATTTTTCCAATGTCTCTTAGCAAAGGAGTACTTTCTCTCCCAGCCTATAATTTACTGTCTTGACTTTCTTACTTTCTACACTGTTTTGTTTTGCAGAGATCCCATTTTACCTTATACTTTCCTTTATCATGAATCTAAGGCTCTATAATGTTATTTTTCCAAGACGAGTAGTTATCCTTTCTTTAACTTTTATCTTATTTTCACTAATATTTATAAACCCATGTATTTTTTTGCCTACTGTTTGCATGCTGTAGATTATAAGATGTACCATATGTGTTGACAACCTGTAATTTTAGAATCTTTAAGAAAAATGAAAGTTTCCAAACAAAAGAAAAAGTCTACCAAAGGTAATACCCTAGAGATCAGACAGGGTTTGTTCATTATGTCTGCGCCTGTGGCATTCCAAATGCCTTCTAGCAATTTGTTTTTTCATGTTTAAAATTAATTGAACTTGCAAAAAGTTTTGCTTCCAAATTATACACTGGATCCAATTATTTAATATTTATATCATTGGCTCTAAAAGGAAATATAAGGAAGCAAAGAAAACACTTGAATTTTAGTGTTTGGCCCTACTTCTTATTTTGAGAAATACTTTGTGTTGATACATCATAAAAATGAATTTTATTTCACTTATTCTTACAACAATGTTAAAAAAGGAAGTCAAAGATTCCATGGATTATTATAATTATTTACTGTTCTTTTTCTAATAACACACAACAGCATTTCTTCTGCTATAAAACATATGTCAAATTAGAAAAAAACAAAATTATCAAGATAAATCAATAGATTTCAGTAAAGAGGATGCAGATACTTAAATTGTAATGATAGTATACTAAAAACTTGGTACATTTTATTTGGTAATTTTATCAGAATTTTATCTTATGATGACTGATGCTCTCTTTTTCCCTGGAGTTCAATATTCCACTCTTCTTCCAAAATAAATACCTTATACATATCCAATCAAATGACAGGTGGTTTGCATACAATTCTTTTAGCTGTATCTAAATGGTAAATCCTTCATACCATGCATAATACCGAATAATACACTATCAAATGACTCCGTATAAGGCAAATGATGTTCCAAAACTATGAATAGGGAGATCTAAGGAACTGTATGTTTTCATTAATTTCTATGCACACTGAAATCTAGTTTCAAGTGATGTACTGAACACACACCTTGACCTTCACTGTCTCCTGTAAACTCACGGAAATGATAATAATGTATTTGAAAATGGATAAGGCCAGAGAATAGTAGAGGAAAATGGCAGTAAATGAGAAATGTCAACCAAGTTTTGGAAGATGGAGAGCAGATTTTACAGTGTAACTCAGCAGATGTGGGAAAGCTGAAAGCTAAGTGACTGCAGGCTGGTGGGTGCAAGACTTTAGAGTGCAGGATTGAAGAATAACACAACTTGTTCACAGTCCATATCCATTTTGTGTGGAGAACTGACTGCCTGCCCCCAACTCTAAGCACATTTGCAGGTCTGCTTTCTGATGAGATTGCACAAGAAAGTCCCTGAACTCAAGTGCACCAGGCACAGACGAAGGAACCATGCATCCTAATCACTTTGACCCCCATCACTTTTCCACATTTGACTCCTCTAGAAATCTGGCTGACAGGCTTATATACAAAAGGAAAGAGAATTTAAAAAAACAAAACAAAACATATATTTCACTGAAGTAGCAAAGAACTACAACTACTAAAAACTGTTTACTAACAGAACAGTTGGGTCTCTGCTTGATTCCCTTCAGTTAGGTGAATAATGGACTCCAAAGATATCTAGATCCTAATCCCTAGACAATGTCACTATGTTACCTTGCAAGACAAAAGGGACTTTGCAGATGTGATTAAGGAGAATAAGTTAAAGATAAGGAAATTATCCTGTGTTATCCAGATGGCCTCAATTTGATCACATGGGTCCTTAAAAGCAAATCACTTCTCCTGGCAGTAGTCAGTAGGAGGTATGAATATGGATGAATGGTTCAAATAATAGGATATGTAAAAAATTGGATCCACTCACCATTGCTAGACTTGAAGAAGGAGAAAGAGGTCTAGGAGCCAGGGAATATGGGTGGCTTCTTTCTAGAAAGTAGGAAAAGGAAGTCAATAGATTCTCCTTTAGAACTTCCAGAAGACAATATGGCCCTGCCAACCCCTTGATTTTAGTCTGGTGGCATTTGTATTGGATTTCTAACCAGGATACTGTAGAATAATAAATTCGTATTGAGGAATTTATTGGAGGTAATTTGTTAATGGCAGCAGCTGGAGTTGAGGACATCCCGCTTCACACCCCTCACTCAGTAAGCCCCGCCCATGTCCAGTTCTTTCAGTTAGTGTTTAGTTCCTCACCTGAAAAAATGACCAGAAGTCCAGGGAGGCCAGGCATTTTAAGAAAGCCTCTAATATGGAAGTCTTGGGAAGCCAGGAGTTTTAGGAAAACCTCTCATATGGAAGACAGAACAAAATGGAAAGAGGAAAGCCACACTGAGGAAACTGGAAGAAAACAGGAAGGGGAGCGAAACAAAACAAAAGCACTGCACTTCACTGGGATGGGAGAAAATTTTGTACCCATGTCACAACAGCAGAATGCTCAAACAACATAAAAGTTAAATTCAGAAAATAACACAGTTTTAAGGGTTCTTTTTACATATTTCTCTCTACTTTTTGAGGAACTCTTTCAGCAGGCAGACAGAAAAGACCAAGAAATGGAAAACAGAAAAGAAAATTAGAAGGTTGATCAAGGAACTCCATTTTTCACCCTTTCCTTATCTTTTTCTGTGAGGGGGGGGCACCAGACATATGATCAGAGAAAATAAGAGAAAGAAACTACCAAAGAAATACCAGAGAAAAAAGAAAGTGACTTTACAGATTGAAAGGGCCTATCAGTTGCCCAGAAAAGTGAATAAGAAGTGACTCAAAGTGCATTATCAGGAAACTTCTAAACAATTGAGAATAAAAAAGAGATTTTGAAGACATCTGTTGGAAAGAAAAAACAAATGTCACATACTCTGACTCAAGCATATGGAATTAGGCTTCTCAGCAGTAAAAAGCTGAATGATAAAGGAATGCTATCTTCAAAATTTGGAGGTAATTTAATCAAACAAGCTTTTAATACCTAAACTTGCAGTCATGTATGAGGTGAAGATTAAAAAACAAACAAACCTTAGGTATACACATTTTCAAAAATTTTCCCACTCACACCATGTTGATAAGTTCTCAAATAATTATAACAATACAGTAATATAACATAGCATAAAAATATGGTAATTGTAGGATAGAACAAATGTCCTCCCCAGGTCACAGCATGCAGCAGACCTAGAAAACAGCTGGTGCAGAGATCAGAAGGATATAAAATCTCTAGAAAAGATAGTAATGAAAATAATGTATCTATCTAATAGATTATGTGATTTTTGAAATATATTGGACAGCGATTTATGCTTCCCTTGTAGGGTTCTTGGCTGAATACTCATAGTGACAAAGAAAATGAAGCAAGTGATAAGCAAGGCAGTTTTTACCTCCAGAGTCAACAGAAATGTGTTTGAAAAAGAAAATATAATCATAGTGAACTGCATGACTTAACGCTGAATAATATTTACATTGTGTTAATAACACAAACACAGAATTTTCCTAAAACATTAATAAAATCATGTAGAAAGACTACGAGGAGGTGAAGTGTATATGATGTTTGCATATGTAGAGCTGTACATGCATGCCCACATGCTCACTGAGTGATAGCAGAAGCTGGGTTTTACAGTAAAAACTGTGACTGTCACAGAAAGAAATCATAGATACTACATTTAAAAAAATTAAAATACATCAGAATATGCTACTTTGAAATATGCAAGTAAACTTTAAAAATGCAAATAGCAAAAAAAGTTTCCTTATTAATTTCCCTTGAGATATTTGAGAAGCAGGGATAAGGAGGGATAATGACGACACTGATTTCCCTCCCAAAACTCTTTTTAAATATTTGCATTTTATTATTCCATAAACAAACTAAATATAAGGAGTGTTTTCCATGAAAAGATGTGGTAAAGATAATAGTGGATGGTTATGCTATGATTTTCCATCAAAAAGTGTACTTCAATATGAGATAATTACAACTGAAGTAAGAATATAGTAACCAGAAACTGCTTTAGAATCTGTGCATAGGTTAGGAAATAATCAAATAGATAATATTAAACCATTTTTTCTCACCTGCCAATGTAATTCACTAAAAGTCTTCTGATAATAAATTAACATTGACTTTCAGATTTAATGAGTTCATTATAATAGTCACTAATGTAATACTAAAATACAGAGTGAAATATAAACTCAATTTAAGTAAGATATCTAGATTGTCCTGTTAACCAATAATTGCTTCAGAAAGTACTCTCATACAGACAACGTCTGTTGTCATTCTGTCTGTGACAATAAATAGTTCACATCTCCAGTTTGATGTATTTTACCATGCTTTATTGGTGTGACAGCTATGGGGCCTTAATTGGACTTTTTATTATTTTAAAATCTTTATAAGCAGCATCATGAGGATTTTATTTGCATACTAATTAAGATAGCCCACTACCGTGCATCCCACAACTTTTCTGTGTATGTAATGTTCTAATCTTACATAAAAAAATAGAAGCGATGCTTCAAGCCTATATTTCACCAGAAACAACATCCACAGGTACCTTTCTAAATAAGAACTTGCTGACTACAAGTAGTTTGTCAATATAAACTGTGAGAACTAACAAACAGGCAGAGAGAAGCTTAAGAGTCCCTGACACCTGCATCCTGTCACTGCATTGCTGTGTAGGCATCCAGCACAATCTTGCAACTCAAGTTTCACCTTCTTTAGAGAAGGCTATAAGCTATTACCTTGGGGAAGTCAAAAGATACTTATTTCTTTTTTTTCTTTTTAAAGATTTTATTTATTTATTTGACAGAGAGAAACACAGCTGGAGAGGGAACACAAGCAGGGGGAGTGAGAGAAGAAGAAGCAGGCTTCCTGCCGAGCAGGGAGCCCGATATGGGGTTCGATCCTGGGTCTCTGGGATCATGGTCTGAGCCGAAGGCAGTCACTTAACCAACTGAGCCACCCAGGCGCCCCAAAAAGTACTTATTTCTTGATCAAGCTAGTAGTAACACTTACACGTGGACTGTCCCTTAACATTGATACATGTTCTAAATCGACCTTCCTGGTTCAAAGATTGCTTGATTTATTTCCAATAGTGGATATCTACCTTACTAAATCTAGAGGGATTTCAGTAAAATGATTCTTAGATAAATTATTATATATATTTTTACAGTGAGTTTCACTTGAGAGGGTCCAGATCAACCTTGCCCAATGGCCACAGAGATCTCCTTGGTATTTTCCAGTTCTGGTATAGATGCCGCCAAAGTCAGCAGAAGTTTCACGTGCTGCACACGTGACTGAAAACAGTCACTCGGAAGGCTTTCCTTTCATAATTGTATCTTATATTTCAAAGATATAAATATTTTCAGACAATTGTAAAACCATTTTGATTCCTGAGAGGATTTTATAATCGATAAAATTATGTTCAGAAACAACATTATTTAGTAACTTGATTATGTACTCCAGAAAACTTAACTCTCCTTCAAGGTGTCAGTGGCAGAATTTGAATCCAGGTCAGCATAATACCAAAGACTTTAAAGTAATTTATACCTTAACACACTCCGGGATGCTACTGGCTTCAGCAAGGGAGCTTTCTGCACCTGAGCCTGACCACAGTTTTTTTTTGTTTTGTTTCGTGTTGTTATTCCTTCCTTGGGGAAGAAATAGGATAAATAAGCTGTGTCTACTATGAATGTTCCACCCCAAGAGAGATTTTATCCATGCTGTTTAATGGGAAAAAGTGTAATGGAAGTCTTTTCTTCTACCTAAGAAATGTTTGTTTTAGAGACTGCAAAAGTCCTTGCTTTGCGTGTTTCAAAAAAAGGGGGCATATGTAGTAGTTGGATGTCATTACTGTTGAAAATTTCTGTCTCTGAGAAGATTACAGAGGAGAGGACAGGAAATACCCTCTTTTGAAGTAGTTGCCACATACTGGCCATTAAACTTGACTTTGGCAAACCTTTATGTCAACCCCATTTGTTTTGGAAAGATTCCAAAAAAAGCATTAAAAAAAAATCTTTCCAATTATTTCTACTTCATAATGTTCTGAAATTTCATCTCAGAGCTTTGAAAAAAGTAAGCAATTAATTAACAGGAAGATTTGTAAAAAGAAGAGAGCTCTCCCTGATTTTGGCAAGGTCCCAAAACAACACAAACTAGTTATGTGAAGAACTGCGGCAGGGGTCTAAGAAAATTAACTTAGGTTAAGCCATTACAAGTTATTATAGCATAAGTCATGTGGCCCAGTGCAGGCTTCTCATTAAGAGTGACAGACAGGGCTCTGCCAGTTGTGCCTTGCACAAAGATGGCTAGCTGAGAGCCTGGAGGTGGGGGCAGAAATTTTCCTTCACTAAGCTCACTCTATTTAGTAACTTGATTTGTGGACTCCAGAAAAGTTAACTCTCTCCTTCGAGGTGTCAGAGCTCACTATTTCACTCTGGGAGCAGGTAGGGAACTGATCCCTTCTTCTGTTTGGTCTCCTCAGATGGGATGCCTTTTGGGAAGGCAAATAAAGATCCTGTATGTGCTGTCCGTGGGTTCTGCTTCATATTCAGAGGAACATAACAATTAGTAAGAATCAGGAATAGAGGAGGACTAGCCATTCAGACCACAAATATATCTATGGAATTTGACTCTAACTTACTTTGTGAAAATGTAGCACCCACAAAAATTAGTGGTAGTGGCTGACTAAGAGAATCTTGAGAAAAAGAGTGTCTAGGATGCAGTATTTATACAATTGTGCTACACAAAAAGGGCTCATGACAGAGCTATGCAACTGGTAGAAATGCACACATTGCTCTCAACCCATAGGTCTGTGCTGGGTCCACTGCCCTCCGCGTTCTGGACTGGTTGCTCTTCATGCCTGGATGCACAGCCATTTCTCCTTTGACCTCTGTACCTAGTGTAAACAGTGATGCCCATGACATGATTACTAGGCTATTTGATAGCCAAAATAAAATGTGTAATTTATTCAATTATGCATTATGCAGATATATTTATGCATGTACATGTCTGCTCATATCAATGTACATCATATAAACACAGGACATATATATGCACACATGTATGTATGTATATACATGTGTGTGTGTGTGTGTTTGTGCGTATCCTTCTCCTTTTAGCCTAAGCAGCAAGACTGACTTTAGAGGAAAGCATGCTGTGGTAGTGTCCTTTGGGTATATCAATAAGAGTTTTCCCTGGATCTGAATTAACCAAACGGTGGTTTATGAAAAATAAAACTATAGGGCAAGACCCCCAATATGTGGATATGGGTGTATATGTTACCCTAATATTTTTTTTAAAGATTTTATTTATTTGACAGAGAGAAACACAGCCAGAGAGGGAACACAAGCAGGGAGAGTGAGAGAGGGAGAAGCAGGCTCCCCGCCGAGCAGGGAGCCTGATGTGGGGCTCCATCCTGGGTCTCCAGGATCATGACCTGAGCCAAAGGCAGTTGCTTAACCAACTGAGCCACCCAAGTGCCCCAGTTACCATAATATTTTAATTAAAAGATATTTCTGGACTAGCAGATAATTCTCGCAATCATGTAGAGGAAATTTACCAAAATATCCTAATAAGATTCTCTTGAATTTTCTGTGGGAATTAACCACAAGTGACTTTAATTACAATAGACAAAAAAAAAATAAAAACAAAGACAAGAACAAAACAAAACAAACCCAGCTAACTATTGAGTCAATACTGCACTGGTGGCCACATTTGTGTAGAGCTATAATGTGGAACCTCATCTGACCTTACAAGGCTAAATCTATAAGGAGTGAAATATTACAAGAACAAGAAGTCCAACAGATATAAACGTGTCAGGCTGAAGTATAATCTAGTTTTATCAAAACACAATGCTCCGGTCTTTCAATTCAGATTCTCCGAATGTATTTTATATAAGATTTTGTGAAATGTCTATTGCAATGATTTACAAGTTTGTTTTAATTGACAGGAAAGCATATATTTATATTTATAACCTGAGGAAAAATATTTTAAATATCTTAGTGAAATTTATTCTATAAAAACAAACATGATTGCTTTAGCATATCTATCTATGAATATAAAGAATTTGGGAAATTTTAATGGTAAACCAAATGCATGTCTAAATATAGAAAATCCTACCCAATCATGCATAAGTGAAATCTGCTACAATCATTTGTGAATGTTAAATGTCAGCAGTGATGGATATTTATACAGAAAAAGAAGAAAAGGTGGAACAGTGGCATTATGGATCAAAGTTTTTCAAAATAACATTGATATGTTTTGACAGAAGGAAGAAATAGTAAAATACTTTAAGAAAGATTAAAAAGTAAAAAATAGAAGGAATTTGTACTATTTTTATGGGCAACAGCCTGGAGGTCAGCACAGTTATTTATTCATGAGTGAGAATTATTTGTCAAATATGTAGAGCATTGCTTTCCAACTAGGGTGCCAAGGGACCCATGGGTGGCCCTGGAGGGACCACCATTTCCAGGAAGTCACCAGTCAGTTGTTTTAGTTAATCATGTAAAACAGAAATGACTAATTTTTGACAATTCAGTGGACACAGTTTCTATTCATAGTTATCCCTTGGGTTGAATCTTATTTGAAGGTGGATATAATTTTACTCCTTTTAATGAATCAAAAACACTAATAAATTTATAAATTGTGAAATCATAAGTGAATACTATAGTTGGAGATTGTCTAAAGTTTTAAGAGTGAAGTACAATTATAAAACTCATGACCTCAGCGTTCTAGGCACGATTCTTTGAGGACAAAGATAATATTATTCTGAAGAACACTTAACTGAACCCAGATCACCAAAAATAAATATCAAGGAGTGAAGTTAAATATGTAAAATGCACTTGACTTTTTGTCCCTAGTTCTGGATAGAATTCTGACAAGGAAGAGTATTTAGTGAATCTAGGTTACTTACACTTACTTAGTAAATGTAGCTTAGTTGCCTATGAATATTGTATTTTTTTAAAAGATTTTATTTATTTACTTGACAGAGAGAGAGATCACAAGTAGGCAGAGAGACAGGCAGAGAGGAGGAAGCAGGCTTCCTGCTGAGCAGAGAGCCCGATGCGGGCCTAGATCCCAGGACTCTGGGATCATGACCTGAGCCGAAGGCAGAGGCTTTAACCCACTGAGCCACCCATGTGCCCGAATATTGTATTTTTTATCCATAATTCATAATACATTTTGAGTGATTAAGCTAGATACTGTTCAAATAACTATTCTAAAATCAATCTATCCCCACAAAAGCCCTATTGGTTTAATATGGGACATAATATAATACTGTATTTACATATTTGGTAAATGAAAAAATTCAAATTTAACGAGTTTCAGTTGTCCAAAATTTGTCAGCTAGCAATGAGCAGATGTGGAATTTAAACTCTGATTTAGGGCGCCTGGGTGGCTCAGTGGGTTAAAGCCGCTGCCTTCAGCTCAGGTCATGATCTCAGGGTCCTGGGATCGAGGCCCGCATCGGGCTCTCTGCTCAGCGGGGAGCCTGCTTCCTCCTCTCTCTCTGCCTGCAGCTCTGCCTGCTTGTGATCTCTCTCTCTGTCAAATAAATAAATAAAATCTTTTAAACTCTGATTTAACTTAACCGCAAATCCATGATCTTAAATACCATGATCTACTACAGAAATAGTGCCAGTACCACGAATTTATATTTTGTAGACAACTTTTTCAGCAGATGCCATTCTTTTTCTTTTATGTGTAATTAGTGTATAATGTACTAGTTTCAGGTGTATACAATATAGTGATTCAACAATTCTGTACATCACTCAGTGCTCATGATTAGTGTATTCTTAATCGCACTTATTTATTTCATCCATTCTCCCATCCACCTCCTCTCTGGGAATCACCAGAACTAAATAAAATTAGTCAAGGAGAAGAGCAGCAGGTATGTATAGGAAACTTGCCTATATCTACTCAAAAAAGGAATGTATACACCATAGTACATGATAACCAAATTAGATCAACCAATTAAAGAGAATTAGAAAGGTATTATGCCTACCAAATGAAGATCATTAGGATATATTTTGGGCTCAGAAGGAACTACAACTATTTTGGGAAAATTTTACACGGACAAATGCAACAATACAAAATGTGGACGGACAGTTTGGTTCATTGTCATTCAACTTACTTCAGTTAAGGGACCTTACTTCAACGTTGCCTTGTGTGTGCCATTCATGTGCTATCCAAGTAACTGTAGAACTTTTGATGACTGAATAATAAAGTCATCCCCTGAGGCAAAATTCCCATATAGATGCCTGTGCATATGTTCAAGCAGATGACAGTAGTTCACTTGCCATCACATCAGGTGGCCCTTCTGAGTGTCAGAGCGGCTATTATTACTCTGCAGTTCACAGCTCTTCTATCTTTCACTGTTAAGATAACACCAAAGACTTGTAATTAATTTCTAAATGACTCAGATAAGTCTATCAATGCATTCCATTGCCATTTTGCTCTATGAATAACCCCTTTGAGTCACATTTCCAAAGCCATCAAGGAAAATGCAAACTCATTTTCCATGGTTATACAAGCCAGTGAGAATATGTTGGTGTGGGAGGCAGGCAGGCTGAGAACATGAATTGCTTAAAATCATTTCCACCAAGGCAGTCTCAGAAGGAAGGCAGCGTCCTGTTGCTAGGATAACAATGATAGAATCTCTTATCTGATTATGCAAATGTCATAGTCACCTCCTGAAACAAGTCCGTTTTCCAGTGTTTTTCTTTTTTGTTATACATTATGACAGAGGTAGATACTGATGAGAGCTCTAAGCTGCAGATATCAAGGATGCTATCAGTTTTCACGGATCTCCCTAGAAGCCTTACGGTCTTTCACTACCCTGGCAAAGGAAAGTGTTTCATTACATACAATTTTTGGACCTGTCAGGGTAACTGACTACAGCTGTGATCAGGAACCCTGAATATGTAGATGCTTAAAACTCACAGAGGGGCACCTTAAAGCCTCTGCTTTTGGCTCAGGTCATGATCTCAGGGTCCTGATGGCTCTCTGCTCAGTGGGGAACCTGCTTCCTCTTCTCTCTGCCTGCCTCTCTGCCTACTTGTGATCTCTCTGTCAAATAAATATATAAAATCTTAAAAAAAAAAAAAACTCACAGAGATTGCTACATGATCCATCAAAATCAAAGCAAAGATCATCTAAGTCCTATTTAGGGCAGGTACTGTTTTGCTCTTGGCCTAACATGCTCTAGTATCTAAGACATGCCAGGGAGTTTCATATCATAGGAATCTAGGAATTAAAGCAGAACTCCATATCCCTGACAATAAAATCCCCCAGGAAACAAAATCAATGGGAGAAGAGTCTCAGCTTGTGAATGGAATGCTTCTTATTTGCACCCATGACAGAGAAAAGAAATAACTTTTAGCTTCAAGATACTGCCTTTAAATGTGTAAGTAGTTTCTCTTATAACATGTACTCACTCTGAAGACCCCTTTAGGGCCAGCCCCCATAGCTACCACTAAATGACCTAATGCCATTTACTGAAAATGTAGTATAAGAGAAATAGACCAATGGAACAGAGTGGAGAGCCCACATATGGACCCACAAATCTATGGTCAAATCATCTTTGACAAAGCAGGAAAAAATATCCAGTGGAAAAAGGACAGTCTCTTCAATAAATGGTGCTGGGAAAATTGGACAGCTACAGAGAGAAGAATGAAACTAAACCATTCTCTTACACCACACACAAAGGCAAACTCGAAATGGATGAAAGACCTCAACGTGAGGCAGGAATCCATCAAAATCCTGGAAGAGAACATAGGCAGTAACCTCTTTGACATCGGCCACAGCAACTTCTTTCAAGACACGTCTCCAAAGGCAAAGGAGACAAAAGCGAAAATGAACTTCTGGGACTTCATCAAAAT
>PITA01010507.1:0-71528 GCA_004023965.1 Spilogale gracilis
CACTGCTCCACGCCCCCCCTGCTCCACCCTCTGCCTGGATTACTGCGGCGGCCTCTCAGCCTACTCCTGCTCGCACCTGCCTCCCTCCCCTGGCAGTCTATGCTCAGGACAGGGGTTGGAGATTTCCCTTAAAGGCAGGCATGGATGTCACTCTTCTACTCCAAACCTTACACACCTGCTCAAAGAAAAGCCTAAGCTCGTATGATGGATGGCCTAAAGAATGCACTCTGCGAGGACACCAGGAACTCACGTGCCTTCTGCCTACAACACTGTTCCCCAAACACACAGCTCGCTCTCCGTCTCCGACTGCTCAAATGTCACCTCCTCAGTAAGGCCATCTTGGCCACCGTTTTTAAAATTCCAACTCCCTCCCACTACTCTATGCCCCACTTCAGCCCCACACCCACTAATTCTATTCCCTGCTTTCTTTTTTTTCACTAACCACATAATATGCTGTACAATTCACTCATGTGTTTACTGTCTATCTCTCCCAACTACAGCATAAGCTTCACAAAGACAGGAATTTTGCTTCATTTTATTCACCGGTGTATCCCTGGTGCCTAGAAAGGTCCCTGGCACACAGTCAAGACTCAACAAAAGAATCGCTGAATTAACAAATGAAATTTGTTTTCTCTTCTGAAGGCCGAATAATAATTCAAGGAAGCTCAAGTACCCCTTTAGCCCACCTTTCGAAAGGGAACTACTCCTGTGATTAGAACAGGCCCTACAACAAGGACCATACTTGAAAATACCTAAGCTTTTACATGACAGGATGTGCCACAGACATCATGGCTTTCAGTCTTTTTTCCCCAGAAAATGAAACCCCTATGAACATTTAAGAAGTCTTTTCCTACCTGGCTTGTTTCTCTCAGGAAAACATTTGTCCATCAAATCTGCAATATTTTCTCTGTATCTGTTAAAAATTAAAGAATGAGTCACTGAGGCTTTATGCCATGGACATTTATTCCCACTTAACACCAGTAAGTAGCCCACTAGGCAGCGCGGTGTTCATCTACAACACACCGAACACAACACCGAGGACACTTCCTATTCAGCAAGTACTTTCTTGTTTCTACATTAGTAGCAGCTAAAACTGAAGTCCCTGTAAAGTAGGAAATTCTTACATCCATGCACCTTATCATGACTTTGCCCAAAATAATTTACTGTGAGTTTTCCTTTACCTAATTTTGGAATCTCTAACATAGTTAGGATCTTTCAAATTATCCTCCCATGGAAGATGGCCACTAAGCCACTGGATCATGCAATAACCAAGGATTTCCAAATCACCACGTCTTGATGGGGCTATGAATATAAAAGAAGCAGGTTAAGCACTGAAATCACTTTGAGGTATACTTTCAAATATATATAAACCAATAAGGTAAAATGGTCAAGTTTAGAGTCTTGTTTTTCATCAAAACTTATCACTGCATTTACTAAACATATTGAATAAATATTGGGCAACATGAAAGAAATAATTTACATCCAAACGACTTACTTTAAAATCCAAATTGGCAACCTCTAGAGTTTCAAACTGAGACTAATATTGGTCTAGGAAATAAATTATAAAACAGAGACACACTTAATACTTCCTTGGAAAGCACGAAGACACTAAAATGTTATAAGCTATGGAGAGGCCCAGAGAACTGGGGATCTCAGATCCTCCACAGTGCTAGACACAGAAAAACAAAACACCTGCTAAAGGAACAGGCTGACCTCAGAGGTGACAAAGTCAGTCTGTCTACTACAAAGTTGTGGCTGCCTAAGAAACAGAGACTTTTGGGAAAAAACACCCACATTCAACTAAGCTAAATAGAACCAAAAAGAAATCCTCAGTGAGCTGACCAAACGATGTTCCCCACTAAAACCAAGGACAGAAGAAGACCACCAGGAAAAGACCCTGGTGGCCCTATCACAAGACCAGAGGAGTCCAACCTCCCCACCCCCTCACCCTTTCCCCACCCTACCCTGTTTATCTGCTTGTTTATTTGTACAAAATTAAGAACCATGTAAGAATTCAACTGAAATGTTAGCATCATATTTCTTGGTCAGGCACCACTGACATACCGACACCATTGTGCGCATCGATGCTGGTGAATTCAATAGTGCCATCGTGACATCTTTTGGGGTCTTCCTTGTATTCTTTATGAATTCCTTCTGGGCAATACCGGTAAGCGAGGCCATAATCTACCAAGTACACCTACAAATGTCCAAGCACCAAGAAAAATCAAAGCCAAAATGAATGCACATATACTCCTTTATGGCCCAGAGACAAAATACTGTCACTCGAGGGCGGATTCATCAGCAAGGCCACACCATCATACCCCAAACAAGTGAAATCCAATACGCTAAACAACAGCAAACACTTAATCCTGAAACACTTTTTTTTTTTTTAAAGATCTATTTGTTTATTTATTTTTAAGGGTGGAGGTGAGTGTACAGGCAGGGAGGGGCAGAGGGAGACAGTCTTAAGCAGACTCCGTGCTGAGTGCAGAGCCCAATGCAGGGCTTGAGCTCAGGTCCCTGAGACCGTGACCTAAGCCAAAACCAAGAGTCAGACACTTAACTTGGCCACCCAGGTGCCCCCATTCTGAAAGACCTTTTAATTCAAGGAAAATGCTGAATGTCCATGTCATTACAGCCCAGATACTATACCTGACCCTATATACTTTTTTAGGTAAGTATGTTATAATGTAATTAATCCTGTCTCAACTTGAGCAAAGACTATAAATCTTACATTTTTTTCTCATAGAGTCCAAAACAGAACTGAGCACAAAGGAAACCATCAATACTTGTTACAATACAACAAACCCACACCAAGTATAAGACTACCGACTTAGGGGTGCCTGGGTGGCTCGGTTGGTTAAGCGACTGCCTTCGGCTCAGGTCATGATCCCGAAGACCCAGGATCGAGCCTCACATCAGGCTCTCTGCTCGGCGGGAAGCCTGCTTCCCCCTCTATCACTCCCCCTGCTTGTGTTCCCTCTCTAGCTGTGTTTCTCTCTGCCAAATAAATAAAATATTTAAAAAAAAAAGACTACTAACTTAGATGGCACATGATATGTTAATTATTTTCTGCTCCTCCACTTATAAAATACTCAATTTATCAATTCATAAGAATATTTCAGATGACAATAATGATCTGAATAATCTTTAGCTAAGGCTCTTATCTCCATTTAAATATTATATATTAAAGTCAAGTTTCATAATTAAAACTAAATTTTAGTATTACAAAGCATGTATGTGTAGGCATGTACGTGTGGGTCTGATAAGCACACAAAGCCAGTAAATTTGGCTTTCTTCTATCCCACAGCCATACATCACATCATTAATTCTGGGTAATTGTCTCACAAATGCATGCATGTGATCACAAGAGGACACTGAAGTAAAAATATGCGGATGGATCTAGCACACACATCTAACACTAGAAAAATAATCCCATCCAAAGCATATGTCCGAAGGATAACGGAGCTGCAAAAATATTTTCCTATAAACAAAAGGCAGCATATTTTAACTAACTGCAAAATGAACTAAACTGTATTTTATTTATTACATTGTACAAGTCCAGTTCATTTCAATTACTGGAATCCTTATGGTTCAAGTTCTCAATATGTTCTGTTTGTTTGCTTGCTTGCTTTCAACATTTCTGAAAACATCTAACACAAAATGTCTGGGAAACCTGTGAGTGCCTGTAAATGTCCCCATGAGCATGCTACAGTTTAAGCAACTTTCCTGTGTTGTACAGTGAGACCCCCGACCGCAACCATGACAGAGATGGGGGATGGGAGCAGTACCTGAGATGGTAGAAAATAAAGGGAAGGCAAAGGAAACAGGAAAACCTAAGCAAGAGAAAGCTAAAGATTGGTTTGAGAAAAAAAAAAAAGTAACATGGAGTGTCAACACAGACACACTTAAAATATTCAGATAGCCCTTTCTTATACAGCATCAGTAAGACACAAGAACATACATGGGGCAGACTCCATGCAATGGCCTGACCAGGAGTGCCAACCAAACCTTACTTTAACCAAAACTGTGGAAACAGTTTCAAGAAAATTGTATAAACCCCTCTATTCCAACTAAACTGATCCAAATAAAGGTATAATAACATCAGCTTTTCTCTTTTCCTTAAAAAGTAAAAATTAAAAAGTGAATGCAATAAACTAAGAAAAAAAAATGCACATTTGAATTCTAAACATGAAGGGTATACAAATTTAGACAGCTAAGTATTTCTGTAAACCAATTGATTTGAATAATCAACATGTTAAAGACCAAATTTTCCAAGTAACAGAACACTTACATTTGATGGATTTCTTGAACAAAGGAAATAAAAAAATGACAAAGCAGACAGGCAAACATAATTCATCGGTGCACTATATAATTTTAAGCTTCCACCCCCAAATAGCTATTTGAAATTCATTTTGTATCACAAGCACTTCTTCTGAATATTATTTAGGGCAAAATAGCCAACTTGATAAAGTGCCAACAAATCGCATCAAAAATGTAGAATGTTAACTAGATAAAAGTGTCAAGAAGAAATATTATTATTACCGTATCTACTCCAAAAAGTAAAACTTCTGCACAGGTTCAAAAGTTCAAAGCAACCATATTTGTTTTCAAACAACAGCTTTTAACTAGTAGAAATTAAAGTTAATAAAGCTACCTGGTCAGGATTCTTGTAGCTCAAAAGAAGATTTGAGGCCTTGATATCTCCGTGTACATACTCATGCTCGTGAATATATTCCAGAATATCCAGCTAGGAAAGCATCATATAGAATAAATTAATGCAGTACCTAACACCAGCCAGCAGAGGACCGAGCTTCAACACAACTCGCCTTTACTGGATTAAAACAAGAGGAATGTAGCTCACATACAATTCTCAAGCTTAACTGCAAGACAGTTTTCCGAGAAAACCTTCTGGCATTTGCTTCATATATTTTCTGAAGGTCACTCCCAAAGCGATCCATTATCATAAACCTGTAACTAAAGACAAACAAGAAAAGTCAATGAACAAAACAGAACTCTGGAAAACCTACTTTGCAGTGACTACTCTCCCTTCACAGTAATTTTTTCAAGTCCATGTTTAGGGAGAAAGCAGAAAGTAAGGGGAAGAAAGGAGAAAGAAGGAAAGAAAGACAAACATTTGAAACCCTTTCTTCCAACTACAAATCTCAGGAGCTGGGGGTGCTTCCCTGCACTGCCTTGAGGGCCTCCTCCGGGTGGCTGCCAGGTAATTTCCTAGTCAACGTAAGGTTGTCAGCCCACAGACAGATGGGGGCAGATTTATTCCCAGGAAAGATAAGACAATCCCTCCAAGACCAGTATCACAGATTTTCCTCAACCCGAAGTTAACTTATGTTTCTGGATATTAGCCTGTTGTTTGTGACTGTTTTTCTCTACTTCTAGGGCACATTTTAGCAGTATTGACGTTTTATTAAGACCGAGAGTATAAAGAGATGCTGTAACAACAGCTAAATTCAATAACATTGTTTAAATGATATAAAAGTGTTCTATGTTAAATACTCAAAGAACAAAAGCTAGCAAAGAACAAATATCCTGGGGAAACATGCAGGTTTTTCGTTTTGCTACAAACTCACTACATTACCTTGGCCCAGTCACCTTACGTCCATAAGCCCCAATTCCCACAGGTATCGAACGAGAACACGGGGCCTCATGTATGCTGAGGTCTTTCTGGCACTCAAATTCCAACATTCAACAACCATAAGTACATTTCTGTTTGTGCCCCAAAAGTAACACCTCACTCCAGTAACACAGTTCACTGCGTGCTCTGAAGATCATTTTCATCTTTATCAAGTTTTCCAGATTCTGACTCATCTGGTTCAATCACTCCATAAATCAGTAAAAATCAAGACCACACTCACGATATATCTACGAACGGGGTAAGATTAGTGATGATCATCATAACAACAGTGAGCACGGACGGAAGCCGTGGTCTGAGCATGGCAACTACTCTAAGTAGTTGAGACAGACTAATGTGAGCCAACCTCACAGCACCGTTGTGATGTACGGGCTCCTACTGGCCCTATTTTACAGCAGAAGAAAACTGGTGACTGGTAATTTGTCATATAGAAAGTGGTGGCGCCATGCTTTTTCACCTCTACACTAAACATATCCAAATAAATAAATGTCAGTGGTTCACAAAAATCCCCTTATTTTTATCTGAGAAGCCCTATAATACATACCATTTGACACGTTCAACAGGGAAGGAAAGCTAACATTAAAAGACAACATGCCAAGTTTAAAAAAATCAGGATTCTATTCATTTTTGAAGTGGAAGAGAATGAGATCATCTTGTCTAACTTCTTTTAATGAATAAATTAATTAATGTCTATAGAGGTAAAGTCATTTGTCCAAAGTCATGTGGTTAGCCTGAGGCAAAATGTATTCATTCCTCTAAGATTTTCCAGTGCACTGCAATCTCTGTCATCATAAAGAAGGAACAGTAACTCTGACTCCCTGATGTAACCTTGTACTACAGGTTTTGAAAGGTTGAGGAATAAGAACAGGAAACACACACACTTGTTTTCACAGTAAGTGATGTAATGAGTATAAAATAATACAAGACAAAATATAACCTCTGCTAAGAGTTATCTATTAATACATCACACTGAGTACATCTTTGTTTTTATTCACAGACCACTCCATCACTACTGTAAATAATCCCCTAATCGCCTAAATTATACACATCAACTGATTTTCTATCATTTGTGTCATTTTTATCTAAGTCTCCAGGAAAGTACACATTAATGGTTTTCTCTTGGAGGAGTTACTTAGAAATAACTTTCATTTTATTACTCAGTGGTAGAAGCAACCTTACAGAAGAAGGTGGTGAAGATTTCCATGCTTCCCCAGTGCTCTTCTCTCTCCACCCCAGTCTTCATTACTGGCCGCAGACTCCTTCTCCCTTCCACACACACACACGCTGTTCCTTGAGAAAGAGCGAGGCCAAGTGCCACACGGCAGGCCAGAGACCTACCCTGCCCCTGCGTTTGCAATACCCTGCCTCCTGAGATGCTTCCCTTGTTCTCCAGTGGTTTTCTAAACCGGGAGTTCTGAACATTTAAGGGATGAAGAATCCTTTGAAAGTAAAAGCTAACACAATATTTTATATATATTCTAACAGCTTTACGTTTCATCTCCCTTATTAAGTGAATAGCTGTTCTTCAATTTCACAGATGAGAAAATCAAGGCCAAAAGCAAGAACTTACCCAGTCACAGATTTGAAACCAAACAAATCTGGCTGTAGAACCCCTGCTGTATATGTCATTATTCCTTGTTCTATACTACTTTTCCAGAAACTTTCATAAAAACTACAGAGACTTGTCCCAGCAAAACCAAATGTAACAATAAAACACTACCATTTCAGGAAGTTTGTCATATTTCCTGAGATACAAAGATCCCAGGATAAGAACTTCCAAGCAAAAAACAGCATGGGCTGCCCACCCAACAACTATCTTTCCTCTCCATCCTTTCCAAATGAGTGCTTCCTGGGTTCAACATCCCAACCTCTTCCACATGGCTGCGTGCTTCACCATGCCAGTCACTCTCATCGCTTGGGCCTTGCCAGTGACTAGTTTAACAATGAACGCTGATAAAACTAGACCAAGAAACATGAGAGGAAGGGAGGTTCCTTTGCCAGGAAAGTGAAACAGACAACAAGCAATACCTCCTATTGCTGTGGGCTCCTGTGTCTGCCTGTGATGCCTAGAAAGGGGGCAGCCACCTTGAGGCCACACAATGGAGAACTAATACAGCACAAACCCAAGAGGAGGAGGGCAAAAGGGCAAGATAAAGGAATCTGGGCCCCTGATGGTCACTTCAGAGAGCAGAGTCAAAGTTCTTTACTTGCAGCCGAAAGCATCCTAACCTATATGCCCCCAGTGCCAAACTAAATCTACTCCTCCAACAGCTGCCAGCCTTACTCCAGGAAGTTCATTCATTCATGCAAATATTTTTAAAATGTCAATCATTCACCAGAGTATGGGAGGTTTTCTCCAACTCAGCAGTGCCAGCAAGGTTCTCTCTCCAATCTCAGAACTCCCAAGACATGAACAAATCAGAGTCACACAGTTTAGTAGCACTTAGTGGCTGTAATTGTTTCAAACATGTTTGCTTTTTTTCACCAGCTAGACTGAAACTTCATAAAGAGGAGGACGCTGCTGTGGGCAGATCATATATCTAATATGAAACGCCAAAATGAGGCCTGAAGGGCTCCCTTTCCCATGAATGACATGGAGTTTTTTTGCTTGTTTCCTTGCTTATTTGTAAGAGGAGAAAATGCAGGCTGTGTCTGCTCTGTTCCTGCTCGTCAGCTGGGCCCCAGTCAGGTGCTAGCACTGTGCACAAGTCCTCCGGACGGGGGATCATGTCCTGTTCATCTCTGTCAAGTGCATGCCCTGCAGCCCAGATGGAGATCCAGCAGAATCTAGGTGCTCAGTAAACAGTGGACAATGAATGCTTGAAACACGGAGAAGAAACACAAAGCATGCAAATTTTTACCTCTTTCCATTTTTATCATGCAGGCCAGAGCCCCAATACTTAGGAACACCCAGGTACTTCAGTTTATGGGTACGAATCCACTTCTGAACTACAATTTAAAAACAGATGCTTGTGATTTCACTTTTGTTTTACATAATTTTTTAAATCATTAAGAGCAGAATGTACTAATACATGCAAAAAGATTTCATTTTTCCATAAAAAAGTGAACAATACATTATAATAACAAATAACAAGTACCTTGCAATCAAAGCATTTTTATTAATTCAAAAAATTTTGTCCTGCTCTAAACATTGTCTTTAAAATGAAAAATCTGTGATAGGCATTTAAAAAAAGAAAATCCAACTACCGCATACCAGTTGCCGTTACTAGCGCTAATGATGTAAATAGCTACTTCTCCAGAAAGACTTACTTTTTACCCAATCTAGAAGTTGTTTACCTCATCTCTAAAGGTTATCAGTCTGGAAATGAAGCTCAAGGGGTGGGAGGAGCTTGAAGAGATCCTGCTCTCTTCCTTGCAGGCTGTTCTGATTCATCAATTCTAGCAACCCCCCTCCACCCAGGTTATGTTCTCCAGAGTTTAGAAAAAAATTCTCAAGAAGACTGGGAGTCCCATGCATGAATTAGGATTACTTCTCAATTTTTAATGATATTTCCTAAATCCTATATCCTCTAACTTTATATATCAATACAGATGAAATGCTATCATGTCAAACCCACTAAGAAATCAGAATTCTTTCATACAAATCTCATTAAAATGAAATTTACTTAAAAGGTAAAAAAGAACAAAAACAAGGAATCATAATATCAGATCCAGTGCTGTCGTCTTGACTTCACACAACAAGCAGCGGTCACTTTAAGAAGGTAGACATATGTGTGCTGTGTTCCTTACTTTGCTCTGGTTTGGCAGCTCGCTGGTAGAACTTCAGCTCAGTAAAGAGAGGTCCATTGTCACTGGGCTCCTTAAAACATAAGAGGTAACCGGCGCTAGCAGTCGTTAACATCACGGAGTCATTTTCAAAGAAACTTCAAAAAGCACTAACATCAGTGTTTCTTTCCAATGTAATTGTGATACTTAAGTTTGTAACTATATTTATAGCACACACTATTTCAGAATGTTTTAGATATTCTCAGAAGAGTTCATGAATCTTATATTTTTCTCAAGGTCCATTTCTGTAAGTGATAAAATGTTCAAAATCAGATATACAGCTCTGTTTTCTCAGAAGTTTAAGAAAAATCTTTAAACTCATTTTCGTCTCTGTTAAGGTTTCTCTTAAGCAATGATCAGCAACCATGTGAACTGTTTCACCAAGGGGCTACCAGATGTTTCCGAGATCCAAAAAAAATTCCAATACCTGATGACTTAACCAGTCAGTGGCAAAATCCAACTTTTTCCCGTTTCTTAGTACAGCTGTATCTAGTTTATCAGGACTGGCAGAAACCAACCTTGTCACAAAAGGAATCTTCTGGAACTCCAGAACAGGCAAGCACTGTCTACTTAGTGGCATCCTTTCCTTGCTGACACTGATTCCCACCGTTTTCAATCTAAGGAGCCCCACGATTTACTTCCCATGTGCTAATTCAAAGTCAAGAATAAACTGGGGCTCAGTAATAACTGTTTCCCACCAACTTTACCAGACTGCATTCATTTTACATTTTAAGGGATACTAACAGTTTAAGGCTACTAAACAGTTAAAAACTGTTTTGTGCAAAACAGTCTGTAATCCACAAAAAGTAATGGACAAACAAGAAATACCAGCCTCTTGGGAGTTTTATGCCTTATTAAATACACATGGAAGGACAAAGAAGATCTTACAATTTTGTGGACTTCTTAAATAATAAATTGCGTCCGAATCAAAAGTGGTTAGCATGTCACATTTGATCATTTCTGGTGGTACTATTGTGTTTCTCAAGAAACTGAGGGGCGCCTGAGTGGCTCAGTTGGTTAAGCGACTGCCTTCGGCTCAGGTCATGATCCTGGAGACCTGGGACTGAGCCCCACAACGGGCTCCCTGCTCAGCGGGAAACCTGCTTCTCCCTCTCTCACTCCCCTTACCTGTGTTCCCCTCTCTGGCTGTGTTTCTCTCTGTCAAATAAACAAAATCTTTAAAAAAAAAAGAAAAAGAAAAGAAACTGAGAAAAATTCTGAAAAGCAGTAAAAACTTCAAACGAGGAAGCTAAGATTTCCAAACTAATTTTAGGGTTGCTTTTCCTTTAGGAAATACAGGAAGAAAGTTATTTTGGACAGAAGATCTGTGTAGCGGGAGTTCCAAGGTCAGCATAGCATTAGAAGAAATGACAATGAGGCCTACTAGCTTCAGGAATCCCCAGTTAAGGCGCCTATAGGAAGTCTGGTCAGCCAATCTGCAAAGAGTTAGGCAGCACCTAGTTAAGAACAAGCACTCAACAGCAAACGGGCAACATATATAACCAACATGTGGCTCAGAACCTGAAAATAAACTTGCCTTGTTCCAGGTGAGGTATACTTGTCAGCCCAGCCTTGAAACAGAATGGTCCACAGGGCCTGGCATCTTGTCACCTCTTAAGAAGTAAAAACTAGGGCACCTGGGTGGCTCAGTGGGTTAAAGCCTCTACCTTCAGCTCAGGTCATGATCTCAGGGTCCTGGGATCAAGGCCCACATCAGGCTCTCTGCTCAGCGAGGAGCCTGCTTCCTCCTCTCTCTCTGCCTGCCTCTCTGCCTAATTGTGATCTCTCTCTGTCAAATAAATAAATAAAATCTTTAAAAAAAAAAAAAAGTAGAAACTAACCAACATACAAGGTATGAATCCAAATCCCTGATATTTGGACTCAGTGCCTCAAGTTTCACCATTATCTGTGGCTCATTTCTTGGCATCAATGCTCTCTGGAAACACACCTGTACATAGTGAGGGCCCCCAGCCAGGCCTTCAGCAGGAGCAACAGTCTCAGTGAAAGAAATGAAGAAAGTACTGGAAACTCAAGAGAAGACGTGTTGGTGAAGTTACTCTCCAAAGGCTAACTTTTAGAATAGCTTATTAATATAATTCAGGCTTGAAAGGAGTTTTCCTAAGACAAATCCTGGCTTATTACCATCAGTATAAAATTCTGATTCATTTCGTTTCAACCTATGTCATATCAACTTTAATTTCCAAGCTTCCCTTTGGGCAATAATTTATTAAACTTATAATAATAAGAATCAACCTACATAAATCAGACTATTATAATGAAAGCCCCACTACAATGAAGGCTCTTTGAGCTCATTTCATACTTTTTTCTAATCCAATAAGTTTCCATTATAACAAAATAAAGGAGCTACTTCCTTGGCATTGCACTCTGGCCAAAGCTCGCTATTTCTGTGGGAGAAAATACCTTAACTCATAACTAAAATTTTATTAACATATTTCAAATCTAAAATACTTTGCCAACTCTATAATAGCCAAGATTTAGAAAAGAAATTGGGACTGACATTTTAACTAGAATATCACTAAACGTTTCTTTAAGACTTCTAAGTGTCAAAATGAAGATGACAACAGAAAAAAAATTAAAATGTGATATATTTCAATGGCACCCTCTAAAAGCAACTGGCTGCCATTTAAAAATGAAGCTGTATAAAGTTTCCCCTTCCTACCAAAAAATTATGATGTATGAATTGAAAATTCAGGTCACTTCTCATGAAGTCAGTGAAAGAAATTAAACATCAGTCTGCAAACTTCTTGCCACGGAACTTCAAAATACAGACTTTATGTCTGTTCAAAGTGACCACAATATAAAGAACTGTAGACCCAAAAGTCCACCCTCCCCCTCAGTTCTGCTCTGAGCTCACTGACATGACTGCAAAGGGGAAGTGTAAATGAAAACTAATTTGTTATGAAGGCTGTTAACAAGAAAACACAAAAGAGTATTTTTTTTTCTCCTTGCATTATCCAACTTATTACTCATTTCCCATTTCTCGCTGCACATCATCTTTCCTGCGATAAAATACAGACAGGGTGTCTCAGTTACCTAAAGGCAGAGAATACAAGTTTTCCACCTCTGGGACCTCAGCAACATGGCTCTGAGGCTGCTCCCCTAAGTCAGTAAGGAATGAGGCCCTAAACAAAACCAGAACAGTCATTTGGGAGAAGAGAGAAAATATTTAGTATGTGCCTAAACATCTATCTTCAATATCTGTCTTCACTTCATTTCAAGACCAAATATAGGAAATGTGTGGGTTAACAATCCGAAGCTCTTTCATCAAGCAGGGATGCATATTAGCAGCAACCTTACATCTTCTGACAAATGCCGCCTCTGCTGAATGAAAGGATCCCCAAAGGTACACATGAGCGTGGATGACTCCATGGAAAATAATTAAGGTGCTCTGTGCACCACAGTCTACCAGTGGTTCCCAACCTTAAGGCATAAAAGAATCCCCCAGGGAGCTTCACTAAAAATACCAACAAGCAGGCTCTGCACTCAGAGACTCTGAAGATACCGCATAACCGGAGTGGAGAACCACTGTTTGATCTGATATGCCACTGCATTATTAAGTCTAATTTCACATTAAAAATCAACTTGCCTTCAATTATTTTAAGATTTATGTTTTTATTTGAGAGAAAGAGAGTGAGAGAGAGAGGGCGTGCACACAGAAGGAGAGGGAGAAGCAGACTCCTAGCTGAGCAGGAAGGCTGATACAGGCTCAATCCCAGGATCATGACCTGAGCCAAAGGCAGATGCTTAACTGACAGAGCCCCCCAGATGCCCCAGCCTTTGATTAATTCTTAAATAACATCTGTTAAGGTGATTTTTCTCTGAAGATAATATATGTGCTTATTTTAGAAAATTTGGAAATATTTTGACATATTTTAATCACATATATAGCTATTTTATAAAATTACCTCCATATTACACATAGTTCTGTATTTTGCTTTTTTTAAATAATTACTTATGAAATACCCCAAAGAGTAGTACTTGTTCTTTGAAACCATGATTTATTTCTTTTTAAAGATTTTATTTATTTATTTGACAGAAAGAAACACAGCTAGAGAGGGAACACAAAGAGGGGGAGTGAGAGAGGGAGAAGCAGGCTTCCCGCCGAGCAGGTAGCCCAATGCAGGGCTCCATCCCAGGACTCCGGGATCATGACCTGAGCCGAAGGCAGTTGCTTAACCAACTGGGCCACCCAGGCACCCCAAAAACATGATTTTCAATACACCCTAATGTTTTAAATGGCAAGTGTTCTTAAGCAGTTGATTTTCATACTGGAAAGATCTGACACTCATTTCACAGGTTTGTGTTTGACGAACCATCTCCACCTTTAATAGTTTAAAACTCTGAGAGCAAAAGACTTACAGAAGAGTGGTGGACAGAGCTATGTCAGGGCACATCATGAATGAGGGCAAATGATGCTACTTGAAAAGACACAGACCAGAGATGAAAATGAGTGGCCCCAAGAAATCAAAAGGTGGGGAATAATGGCTACAAAGTTTTCAGAATAAAACAGGCACTTATCATTAAACAACTTGCAATCCAGCTAAGGAGAAAAAGACATAGAAAATTAAAAGCAACTATGGCATGGGAAGGATATTAGCATCTGAAACGGTAAAATAAATGTAAACAGAATGAATGCTACTACAGTTTCAAGGAGTTCAGGGGTGATGAGGATCCGGGAAGGAACCAGCAACAGCAGCTACTGGGCTCTCCCTGAGAGAGAAAAGGGAAAGTCAGTAACACTGATTTGTTTATGGCATTCTTCCAGGATCACAGACAAACTACCACACTGAAAATGTTACTAAGATATTAAATGCAAAAGAGAAATCAACGGAATATTTATCACTGTCCTAATTACAAAGAGGAGTAATACAGGCCAATGGAAACAGAACTAAATTAGGAGACAGGAGAGATGCACAGCACTAACCGAGGTTTGATAACAAAAGCCTTTAAAATTAGAAATAAAGAGTAATTTAGTACCTTAAAAAGCAGTTAGGAAACGCTTGTTCCTACCCATTTTTTTTGGTAACTCTGTAAGAAAAATAGGTATAGTACAAGTGAAGTTACATTAACTAACAACTAAAATACTTAGAATGACCCATAATAAAGAAGAGCATCACCATTCTAAACTGAAGCATGGTTGGAAGAATTTTAGAAGAAAGACATGGTGACACACCAGCCCCAGCCACAAGACGCAGCCCTGTGCCATCCTTCCAACCTGTGGGGAGGGCAGTGCTGGTTAGCCAGCCGCAAGGTGGTCATGACCAACCACATTTTTTGAACCTCAAGATTATGAGAAGTCACACATAAGTGGACTTGCTCTCTTCTCACAATGGAATTTTTTAAAGATCCTAAGAAGAAAGTAGCCTTGCCCATAGATCCTAATTTTAGTCTGTCGTATCAAAGACAAATGCAGATAACATTCTGCGTTTCCATATAAACAACCCAATAGTAAGAATTTTCCTTCCTCTGATACAACAGCAAACCGAATATTTAAAAAGAAATATTAGTGCACAAAGAGAGAGAAAAATCCAAAATGACAGGGCTTAAAGGAAAGCAAACTGCCAGGACTCACCTCTCAAGGTATCAGCCTTACTTACAGGCCTGACAGAGTAACAGGGACCTGAGTATCCCCCTGCCGTAAACAAATATAAAAATCGGCCAAAACAGACGGAATCGCTCCTTGCAGACATTAGCCAGAACAGGCAGTACAGACTATGACTTCTCAAAGTTGGAAAACAAATCAGCCCCCAGGCCGCTGAGTTGCCGACTCTTGGTTTCAGCTCAGCTCACATTCTCAGGGTCATGGGACGGGCCCCAGAATCAGAAATAAACAAACAGAATCTTAAAAAAAAAAACGGGGGGGGGGGGCAGGGGACACAAACACAGTGAGCCCGAGGCCAGCCTCTGCTTTCCTCACAGAAGCTCAAGAAGTAAAAAGGAGGTGATTCAGGGTTCTGCAGGGCAAGGAGGAGACCAAGCGCCAATAACCCTGATGCCAAAACCAAACAATAAGATTGGACATTTTTAAAATTTAGAAATATTAGATAAAAAATTAAAGACCAATATCCCTCACAAACAAAAATGGAAAAATCCTTAACAAAATACTGGCAAGTGAATGCATTATGTATAAAACATAATACATCATAAGTAAGTGGAGTGTATGTTAAGAATACAAGTTTTACAGTCAAATCACCAATCAATACTACTGCCACATTAACAGAATGAAGGAGAAAAATCCTATGATCCATCTCAAAAGGTGCAGAAAAAGCATTCAAAAAAACAAACAGGCAAACGACAAACTGGAAGAAAATATTTACAATGCACACACGTCTGGAATAGGATTTGCATCCAGAACAACTCTCTTATTACTCAATTATAGCAAGCAAAACAACCTAGGTATTTCAAGCAAACAGACAAAAACTGAGGAGGCACTTCACAAAGGAAAATACAAGAATGGCCAATAAGCGCAATTACTTCGAAAACCTAATCAAAATCGCCATCAGGTGAAACTCTGAGACACTACTACACACCCAACACCACGGCTGCAGAAGGTTCCAACCCAGATGACAACCACACATTCAAGAGAATCTGGAGCAATCAGAACTCTCCTCCATCACTGGCGGATATGTAAAATGGCACAACCACTTGGGAAATGTGTCTGGTACTTTCTTATAAATTTAAATATACACTTTCCCTATAAACCAGCAAGTCTTCTTCCAGGTATTTATCCAAGAGAAATAAAAACCTTGTCAAACACTTTTATAAAAACTTTATTCATACTAGCCAAAAACTGCCTATTAACAGGAAATGGAAAAAAAGACTATGTCTATATAATATCCTGGGCAGTAAGACGGAACAAGTAAGTGATACACCAATAATACGAATGAGCCTATTAAACATTTCGTGGAGCATTAGAAGTCAGAAACAAAACAGTATGTACTGCATAATACCATCTGTATGATGTTCTAGACAAGAAAAACTAGTCCACAGAACCAAAAAAAATTTTTTTAAAAAAGAAAAGAAACTCGAATAGGTGGTTACCTCAAAAGGTGTCTGAAGTAGGAGCTGACCAAAAAAGGATGTAAGAAATCTTTCCAGGGTGATAGAAATGCTATATATTTTGATACAGATGGAAGCCATACAGGTATATGCACTTGTCAAAAGTATTCAAATTATTTAGTATCTATATGGATTTCCTTAGAAAAACTATCCCTGAGTTAAAAAATACCAAAACAATCACTAAATAATTCAAGTCCAAAAGAGTTGATTCTCATGGGATCAAATACAGTCCTCATTTAAAAGAAAGTGAAATAAAACAAACCCAACACATAAAACTTCAGGATACTTCTGACTTCTGTGGCCTTTAGGAAAAAAGGAGCAACGGGTAACTTAGGAGAGTAATTTGACGAAATAACAGACCACGTTATCTCTTCTATTATTTAACAAAAGCATATTCTTTGCACAGAGTAAAGAACTTTGAGTGAGGACTTAAAAGTGTAACTTTGTAAACAGAAAGATGCATAATATATTCTTAACAAAAAATAGTAGTTAAAATGCGTATTTTAATGTGCACCAATGTATAAGCTGACCTGACTATTCAAAGTATGCTTATATCAGATGGGATGCTACCAACCTTTACTCATTACAAACTAATTTCAACATTAGTTTAGCAAAAAGAAGGTTCAAAGTCATCACAAATAAATAATTTACTAAAATGGATGGGGAAGGGAAGAAAACCGGGAATAAAATGAAAAAAAATCAACCAAATGGAAGTTCAGAAGCAAATGCTAGAAAAAATACAGTAAAATTTCATTAAAGCAGTATAATTTTATGGGATATAAATAAAAAAGTATCTCACCTATTATAAATACAGCTGAAATAAAAAGAATGAGCTCAACGTTTTTATACACCTCCATCCTTCCATTCATTTTTCCCCCAAACTAGGATCACTCTAATTTAAAAGAGAAGAAATGGACTTTTTGAACTCAAATTAAACTATAAAAATAATCTGGTCTCATTAAACACTTATTAAATATTGTTAAGAATGTAGTACCTATGGTTTAATTAATTCTAGTTATCAAAAAGGATGTCTTACAAAATAAACACTATACCCATTCAACAAAAAAGAAAATCAGCTAAAATATTTTCTTACCACTTTTACAACACAAGGTGCATCGCTGCCCACCGATTTTGAAGAATTCATATCAGCTGTTTGAAAAAGTGACATATGTAATATCAGAACAAGAAGTAGCGTTATTTTAATTAGCCTGTTACTAACTCTTTGTTAATATTTAGGTCTGTATATCTATAACTTCTTGATATAATAAATTTCAGTTCCCAAATATGTGTCTCAGGATATCATTACAGTATATGTCATCAATTGGAAGACTTTTTTTCGTGATTTAACATGTCTGAAATTGGATGCATTTTATAATTGCTGGTATCTTCAATGGGATCATCAATTAAGTATGGAAAACTCTGAGTTAAAGATTTCTTTAATTCAAAAGTATTCATAGCTTTTGATATGCTAATGTAGGTTGTGAAGTCCCAAGAGAATGATAACTGATGACATTTCTTAAATTTCACAAACCAGGGAAACTTCTTAAAAAGGGCAAAAAAAAAAAAAAAAAAAAAAGGTAAGAGGGAGCTAAGGTTCCAAAAAGCACTAATTTGGGGTGGGGGGGAAGTTCACCTGTATCAATAGTTCAGGATGTTGGCACTAGAACTTTGAACTGCCACGCATAATAACTGTCACATGGCTGTCATTTTATTTCATGCAAAAAAAGCACAGGTGCCCTCAAATACTAAGTCAGGAATATAAGGCTGCCCGCATTCATGAAACAAGTATTTTTACCAAGTACCTACGATATGTCACTTTCTAGGAAAGTGATTTACTAATGGTCAGGAAGAAATAATCGTTACTCTTATGAAGCTAACATTTCAGTGGTAGGACACAGACAACAATTAAAACATAAAGGATGCTTGATGGTGTAAGTGCTGTGGCAGGAAAATGAGGCAGGAAAATGAGGCAGATATGTTGCAAGCTCCTAAGAGAAACCTCACTGACAGGGTGTCCCTGGAGCTGTGGTGTGAAGGCAGTGAGGGAATAAGTAACGTAAATACCTGAGAAGAATGTTCCAGGCAAACCAGCACAAAGGCCCTGACACGGAAGCCTCTGCGGTCTGAGGAAAGCAAGAAGGCCAAAGCAGCTGGAGAAAAGTAAGTGCGGTGAAAATCAAAGGGACAGATCAGAAAAGCAGCAGGACCAAACACCAGCATGACAAGGATGTGAGGCTGTCACTATGATTGAGCTGGAAAGTCACGGGGAGGTTAAGAAGAGGACTGGCAAGATCAGACTTTGATTTTTTAAGAATTCTTCAGGCTTCTTAGTGGAGAATGGAGTTCAGGGTGAAGGGCAGAAGCAGGGAGGTCGGCCAGGCTATAACGAGACACAGTGGCAGACAAGGTGGCCGTAAGTGCTCACTGTGGACATATGTTCAAGGAAGAGCCAACAAGATTTGCTGATAAACTGGATATGGAGGGAAAGGGGGGAAAGGAGATAAGGAGGCCTCCAGGTTTTCAGGCTAAGCAACTGGAAAGAGGAAGTTGCTACTTACTAAGATGGAGAAAGCTGCAAGAAGAGTTGGTGCTTTGGCGAGCCTTATATCTGAGATGCTTAGTAAACACCCCAAGTTCACATGTTAAACAGGCAGTTGGAGAAATAAATATGAAAGTCACCAACATCGAAACACTAGTCATTTAAAGCCACGACCCTGGAAGAGCCCCTGGGGCATGAGTTTAGCAGAGAAAAGAAGAAACTCTAGGCCTGAACCCTAAGGGATGCTCACGTTAGATGGTTAAGAGACACAGAATGGCAAAGGAAAACATGAAACCACCAATCAGCTGGGAACAGCAAGATTTTGGAAAAAGGGCAACTACAGTAGTTCAGAGTGAAGAAGGAACACTGAATCACAAAAACAGCTACTGTGGGCAGGTGGAAAGGTATGAGTTCCAAGACATATCACTCAGACACTGATTACTAATAAAGCAAGATTAGAATATTTTAAATAAGCATTAAGTGTACAAAATATTAAAATAAGGATATATCTCAATAATACTGCAGAGTTTAAATGAGGAAAGGGGGAAAAGGAAGTTCAATAATTCATTCAAATATTATGTGTTACAAAATACAGCAAGCGCGAGGAACACAGTAGGAAGAGATACCCTACTGCCGACAAAGAAAAGTAATTTCAACATGGCGTGCAAAGGACTATGAAAGGCTTAACACAAAGGCCTATAAACAGATAGTACCTGCCCTAACCTCAGCTTGAGAAAAATGAAACAAGAGAAGCATCACATATGGAGATCAAGAGGTAAAGGGCAGCAGGACGGCCAAAGCACAGATCCTGAGGAAAAAAGAGGGATCAAGAGTAAAGCTACACAGGGACCAATGAGAAAAAGGGTATCGTAGGCCACTCTCCTGTCTGTGAGGAGGAGCCATTCCGGAAATTTAACCAGGCTAGGTCACTCGAGCCACAGTGTGAACAGTGGGATACGAGGGGCAAGACCGAGCAGAAAAGAGTCACTATCGCAGCGAGGATCCAAACGAGAGCTGAGAATGATGAGCAACAAGGCAGGGTCAGCAAAGACAGAAAGCTGCACAGTTACCACCTCAGAACTAGACAAAATAGTAGGGTCACTGGTGAAGGAATACTTGAGAATGCCTTCCAGTCTCTGGCTTGAGATATGCCTCACCTGGTCACGAGAGCTGGCAAGCATTCACAGAGAGCACCCTGGAGGCCCCTGTCCGTGGGCTGGCCAGGCTACAGATAAAAGATGGGGAAGTCGACAGCAGAAAGACGGCAAGAGCAGTCATGAGACAGAACAGGAAGACGATGCTCCTTCAGAAGCAGAGGAACATGAGAGGGACAGGCTCCCGTTGAAGACATGGGAGTGATCTTTCTGAGAAGGAAAGACAAACAGTAGCAAACGCTGCAGAAAATATCCAAAGAAAACTCAAATCAATCTTCTTAATTCATCAGCAGAAACTGCTAATGATCTTAAATATGGCTGCTTTTGTGTACTGGTGAGCACAGAGAGACAAACTAGAGGAAGCAATACTAAAGCAAATCCAGACTGATCAATCCAGCTTTACAAAAGCAAAACTTTCTTACAGAAATCTGTCAAATCACTGGATATTAAAAAATAGTGCTCTCAGATGGTACTTTCTAATGTTAAATATAAATACCAATAAAAGAGCGCAAATGCAATGTGAGTTGCAAATGTTCCAAAGGTTAAAAAAGCAAATTACCTAATACAAAATGAAGAACCTACTTGCTTCAAGTTCACATTCCTAACATGGGATGTCCTAAGTCCAGACATTCTGCTGTATGGACAGCTTATAGAATCTACTGTCTCTAACCCACAACGTCAAAACCTATATACCTGGCCAACATAGCCACTAACCTTTCTTGGTTTATGAGGATTTTCATCTTAACAGATAGCCTGCCTAGTTTACTGGAACGGGCTTGACCCTGAACAAAACTAAAGAATCAATACCTATCTCCCAAAGGCAGATGCCAACGGATCTAGAGAAATTTACAACATACAGCAGAGCACTGGGCTTCAAGCTCTCACAAACACACACCTAGAGGCTGCAGATAACCCTACACCCCATAGGTCTTGGAGGAGTCGGATTGGACCCTTCTGAATAAGAGCTCTTGATCTCGGTCAGCAACTCTCAACGTGTGAACATGCTTCTGAATCACATGGGAGACTTCTTCAGTCACATTGCTGGGCCCACTCCCTACATACAGCATCTGATTCCTAGGCCTGGAGTAAGATCCAAGACTCTCAGGGCTACGAAGTTTCCACTACTAATGCTGACCTAGTAACTAGTATTAGTATCCTGAGTAAGATGCTGCTTGAAAAGAAAAAAGGGTTCCATCACTAAAAAAATTTTATAAACCTCCTGGCAGAAATTAAATAATTAAGTAAATAATTAAATTGAGATTAGAAGTAGAGTAAGGGCCCAGGTAGGAAAGGCAGAAAGAAATTTCAACAGCAAACATAAAATATCACTATTAATACCTTGGGTAAAGCAGTCAACTCCAGAAGCAATCAGGTAAAATATTTTTATATCAATGATTTAGTTAGCCTATAGAACTCAGGGTTCCACACAGGTCTCCCAAAATTTCAGGGTAAGTATATAGCGCTATTTAATCAGGCCTAGTATGCAATTTTTATGTCATTCTCCCAACTCCACTACAATGACTACTAGTGTAATACAGAAAGAAAAAAAATCCATACCTGCTATCTGAAAATCTCCAAATTAAACCAAAACAGAGGGAATAATCCCAAATGAGTGGCGGTAGGAAAGAAAGACAGTCATGGCTTTATCCAGGTCTCAGAAGAGGTCAAGATTATACAGAATATCTTAAAAATCTAAAGCACAATATTACAGATGTATTACCCTCTCTTTCTACTGTGACTAAATCAACTCTCTTTTTTCCCCACTTCTGTGTCATTGATACACTTTTGCCAAATCATACAGTATTAAGTTGAATGTAGATAATTAGGATATCCTGGAAAAGCTCCCAACTGAGAAACTGTTTTGATAAGAAAGCATGTCAATCTTTGGACTGGTGGCGCACTTACCAAGATATATACAACCAAAGCCGCCCTGACCAATGGGAGATCCTAGTTTCCACTCCTTCTTCGTCATGTCAGTGATTATCTCCCCAGCTGCAAAGTGTTCTGCAAGTCGTCTCTTTCCAGGGCCCTGTCTTCCAGCTTGAGCAGCTTTAACACGAGGCATTTTCACTATAAAATGAAAGAAAGCAACACTCACAATTATAATCCTCCAAGTGCTGAAAACATTTTCCACTAAGGAAAGCTCTGTGCTAACAAAGGTGCTTTTCAAAGGTGGAAGATGATTTTATGACACGATAGGAGATATTTTATATATAGGCCCCAATCCATCCTCACATCTCTGTGAAGATTACATTATCAACCCCATTTTACAGATGAGGAAACGAAGACTCGGCAAAGTTTAGCAAGCCGTCCGAAGCCATATGCCTAGAAAGTGGCAAAGCAACAACAATGTGCTGTGAGAACTAAGCTGGCTCCAAAGCCTCAACACCATGGCCCACAGTTATAGAAGTCACCCAGTGGAGGAGAGGACCTTTCAAAACAGTGACAGGGGAGTGGTGACTGTTTGGTCCTTCGGCTTCACAGGAAGGGCAGAGCCGCTGACACCCAGCGCGCCATGCTTCCCTTGGCTGTTACTGTGAGCTTTAGTCCTATAGCCTATTTGTAACAGTTAACACAATCTGTGTTATGACTTTCTTTCCTTCCTAAAAGCAATCCCACAGATTCACCCATCACTGTGAGTCTCTTGAACCGCTGAACAAACCACTGCTTCCAAAGTTTCACTGCTACTGAACATGGCAGGACTGGCAGTGCACACATTTAACCTCCCTAAATTTCCCCCATAAAACCAAACAGGACAACTGGAGAGCAGGACTCAAACCCAATGGACAGCAACTAGGCAACGGTATTCCTTACATCCACAAACCCCAAAATGAGAGTGAGTGAAAAGGCCGCAGAAAAGAAAGATGACCTACATGCTACCAGCAACTGTGAGGGAAGCAGCAGAAGCGAGGTGGTGTCTCTGATGAATCTGAGAATCCCCCAAAGTTACCCCAGGTTACTTCTCAGAAGCACAGAGACCACGTGGGAATAGCTGCCCAGGCCGGGAAGGGCCATGCACCCTCCAGCAGCAGGATCCTGGGGGGCTCTGCTGGAGGAGCTGGAACAGGCTGGCCTCCACAGCTCACAGGACCAACCAGCTGAAACGCTCTCAGGTCAAAGCCTCCCCAGGTAGACAAGAAAGGGGTAGGCATGGAATCCAAACTGAACATCACAAAAATACAAAGAAATGAAAAAGAAGGTTCAAATACAAAGGTTGATCTGCCCAGTCAGCCTGCAAAACAAAACAGAATAGAAGAGGAGGCTCTAGAAAATGAGATAAAGTCAACTGAACTATACCATCTAGAACTAATCGCACATAAAAGAAAAATAATTGCTTATAAAACTCAGCAACAACAAAAAATGTCTAGTCCCGTGCAAATTGAGTTTTTTTAAAAGTCCCTGTAGAAAAATACATAAAACACACTTGCCAAGAAGTTGAGTTATGAACCAGTATTTCAATACAAACTTAAAATTTTTTATATGGAAGGATTAACAGATCAGAATTAGAAAAACACGGAGACCAAGCGATAGCAGGAAATAACTAAAAAGTCACAGTCATTTGCGAAATGAAAACTACGCTAGAAGGAACATCAGACTGAAGGCAATTTAAACAGTGACTTAATAGAAAGTAAAAAGGAAAAAATTTTAAAAATCAAAAAGGGTGAAAAAGATAAACACTTCAAGAGAAACTCATAGATTGAGAACACAGAAAAAGAAAAGCCAGTGAACATATAACAAAGAAAATCAAAGCAAGGGAACAGAATACTAAAAATGCTTTAATCTAAGAAGACTTTCCTAAACTTAGAAAAAAAAAAAAAAGTAAAACTACAAAATGAAAGCTCACATCTCACAGAGTACACAGAGAAATCAGCCTAGGATAACCCACACTCCAACACTACCTAGTAAAATTACGGAACTCCATGCAAAAGAAGTATTCTTTGAGCATCCAGGCGAAAAACAGATCTTTTACAAGGAAAATAAATCAGACTGTCATCACCCTGATAGTGACACTTACGGCAGAAAAAAGGGGGAAGTAACATAGTTAAGACAAAGAAAACAAGAACCCAAGATTTTATACTCAGTTAAATTTCAAGTATAAAGACCAGAGCATTCTCAACATGGAAAAAGGGAGTAAGAGAACAAGCTTCATATCCAAAATGCCTAAAAAAAAAATCACTGTAAGAACTGACAGTGAGCAGTAAACAGACACTGATTTGTGGAAGTGAGACTCAATGGCTGTAAGAAGAGGACAAAATATATATGATGGGCGTATGTTCTGACGAAGTAGATATGATACAACTGTAAAAAATGGGAGCGCATATGCAAAAAAATCCAACTCTCCAATAATCACACTGTAAGTGATACTGTTTTGTAAACTAAGGTTATACTGCACACATAGCTGTGCAATAATGCAAGCGAATAATTATGTGATATTTTAATTCTGTCATCTCCTTGTATCCTTAAAAACAGATTCATTTACGAAAGAAAAGGGATAGACAGGAAAGACAGAAGAGGTAAAGCTAAAACCGCTTTATTTAGAAATATTTTTAATTCAGAAGTGATTTTATCTTTTACAAAAAGCACACAGGCACACACACGTACAGGCGCACACACACCACCTTTCCATTTCCCAGCCCTAGCCACAAAAAAGCTCTGAAACAACCAGCCAACCCAGTAGTAATGAGTACCTCTAGTATACAAACTGTATTCTTAAAAATACTGTTTCTTGGGGCGCCTGGGTGGCTCAGTTGGTTAAGTGACTGCCTTCGGCTCAGGTCATGATCCTGGAGACCCAGGATCGAGCCCCACATCGGGCTCCCTGCTTGGCGGGAAGCCTGCTTCTCCCTCTCTCATTCCCCCTGCTTGTGTTCCCTCTCTGGCTGTGTTTCTCTCTGTCAAATAAATAAAATCTTAAAAAAAAAAAAAAATACTGTTTCTTGTAAAAGAAACCAGATTCTTTGAAAAGAGGGTTGATTCCAGATGTGGAGCCAGAAATGTACAGGATAGACTTGGAACATCTTGTCATTTCTAGGTGTCAAGGAAGCTATCAAAAACACTACAGTGATGTCAGGTAAGTCTAAGGAGCCAACTTAGGTGTTCCTGCTCACCAAAGATGGGCCAATTTGAGTCAATAAAAGTGATAACCACTACAGATTAAAACACATAAAATGGAAGTAAATCCAAGAGTTTATAACAGTGAGAAAACCTAAGCAGTCACCTCTAGAGAATAAAAGGAAACCACTCAATTCTGAAAAAAAAAAAAAAAAAGGAAGGAAGGAAGGAAGGAAGGAAGGAAGGAAGGAGGAAGGAAGGAAGGAAGGAAGGAAGGAAGGAAGGAAGGAAGGAAGGAATAAAAAGAATCAAGCACTTACCCTCTTTCTTATATGAATGTACCACTGGGTAACCAAATATGAAATGAGGAGAAATTTCTCCTTATGGAAAAACTTCAGCTAATAAATGAATAAGAATGGCTTTAGGTTAACACTATTTCCACCACCTAATGAATTAATGGATCCAGACACTGAGCACTGATAGCTACTAACATCAAAATATGAGATGTTCACACATACTATACACCTCCTAATAAAAGAACACGCCACTACCTATGAAGTAAACTTGCCAAAAAATAAAAATAAAAAATTAATAGACCCCGAGTCTGATCAAGCCTTTCAATTCACAGGATATGAAAAGAACAGAAGAACATGATAAACTACAGCACGGGAATGCAGTCAGCAAAGTCCCAAGGGTGAGAAACCCTAGTGTATGGATAATCAATCCCATTTCTTCAACAGACAAAGAGAAAAAAAAGAAGAGATGGGGGAGAAGAAAACCAGATGCAGAAAGCCCTGAAACAACATAGCCAAAACAAAACAAAATCAGGCAAATCCACACTGCAGTATTTCGGGATGCACATGTGCACGGTAAACCGATAAAGAAAAGGAAGCTATCGCCATAAAAGACAGAAGTTACTTTCAGGAAGTGTAAGAAAGTTGTGATGAGGACAGGCACGTGGCTCTATTTCATGACATGGGTGGTGGTTCTAATAGTACCTTATACTTCATTAAGTCCGTATCTGCGTAATAAGGTCTTCTGTATTGTGAAATATTTTACGGTTTTAAGCATTAAAAAGTTGCTGTTCCTATAATTAACCATCACCAAGGGACCAAAACTGAGAATCTTTTCATACTTTATGAGCTTGTCCAATCAGACGCACACACACCCACACCCACACAATCCTAAGGAAAATCTGTACTTCATTTCCTAAGAACTATCGGTAGGCTTTTGTTTTTTTATTTATGGGCACTTCTTATATATGCTCTAGTGAAGAAATTAGCTCTTTATATTGCAAATAGTTTTCCCTGTTTCTCTTTTAATATTGTTTTTAACTTTTAGTCTTTATGTCATCCTTGGAAAATCCCCACCCAAATTACTCTTTGCAAACATTTCCCATGTCTTCTTTTATTTTATGGTTCCATATTTTGTTGATAAAATTTTGATTTGTCTACACTGATACTGATATATGATAATCAGACGTAGGAATCCAGGATTTTCCAAATGGTCAATCCAGTTTCTTTTCTTTTCCTCACACATGCATGCACATTAGGGAGATCCAAAGGTTTTGAGGAACTTAAAAATACCATACGGCTTAAGTAAATTAAGGACAAAAAAAGTTCATACAAAGTTGTTCTTTTTTTCTTCCTTTCTCTTTTTTTCACATCAAGTCGTTCTGCCAACACTCTTTTCCTGTTCTTCCGAACAAAGGCTTAGGGCTGTGCCGCGACTGGTCATGCTCCGTTCACTTTGGCGAACACTCCTCAGCCAGCTTGGTCTGAGATTAGGGTCTCAGCCACAGGAGCGCCCCTTTCCACGCCCTGCCACACCCCCATCTGACTTGGCCACCCCTCTTTTTTCCTGGTTTAGGGTCACAGAAGTCTCCTAGTTTCAGAGAATTTGAGAGCTGTGTTTCTCAATCTCCTTGTTCCTTGTCAGGTGACTTCTGAAAAGAAAAAGTTAGAAGTATTAAAACCAGAAGCCCCTGCTCAAAAACTGTTAAGTCGTGCAACCATAAGCATTTGCCTTAGTTTACTCAGTGACTTTCTAAAAACTTACAACAGTAATTTGAATTCTACAATCATCTCAATACATTACAGGTTTCTTTTAATGATGAAACCCATACCTACATTAGGTTTCTATTAAACAATACGCTGGAGGGCACACACCTCAACCAAATTCAACCTTTCTGCACCACTTCTGCTTACCCAGAACAAAGCAAATCCACTATTATGGTAGCTTACAGAGAGGTTTCAAAGAAAAGGAAAATTTCACTGTCACAAAATCCATTACATAATCTGACCATTTCTTTTCCCAGTGATCTTAAATGAAATGCAGATGCAAGTGAAAAGCACATCAAGATGCAAATCAGCACTGCCCTTTGCTGAAATCACTCACTGCCATATTCCGTATTAGCATATTCACCAAAATTTAATTGTAAACAGAGTAATTATGGTACTAAAGTTATTAAATATACAAAGCAAGCTTGGAACTATACATATTCAAATAGAATTTCAGTGGCAGATCAACTTTTATATCTGAAACAATACCCTAATTAATAGTCAGCTCTGATAATAAAATGGTCCTGTTTCTCAGATAACATTCCCAAAAGTTCTGCTGTGAATATTAAAATAAAGTTTTGTGAAGATTTTTTATTTCAATAGCTATATTTATCACAATATGGTACTGTATTTAGACAACTGACACTTTTCAAGACCTGGATTCAAATTTGGAATAATTTTCAAGACTTTAGAAAAAAAGCTTGAATGGATCGAAAAGTATCACTCACACTTGATGAGCTCTACAAATTCATTGGATCCAAACTGGGAATTTACAATGCAGTAATAAAGCCTGTTGTATCCTGGATGACTAGTCATACATTCCCCTACAATAGATATGCACATAAGCCCCCCTGGAGGGGTCACATACTTTTATGGAATCTTCTTTAAATCATAAGCTTCTCCGATATGTTTTTAAACTGCATGGACACACTGAGACTCAGGGATAATTCTGAACAAACTGGACTATTCACTATTCCATCCATTAACATGGTACCCACAGATTCTTCTCCCCACCCAGCAGTGTAAAGCTCTTTCTCACTCACCCTTATTTACAATGACTCAAGTCTTTTCCAAACTCGAAGATCTCTCTCTTCTTCAATCAAATCTAATTTCTGAAGTTTCAGGACTGTTCCTACCTCTTCTTTCACGTAATATATGTTCTGTAAGTTTCTAAGCTCCCTGGGTACAAGAACTATCTTCCAGCACATGCAGTAGGTAGGAATTCAATAAATGTGTCAAATTAAACAGGAAAAGGGTTTTTCTTCTCAAGCATCTGATGTCTACCTTTATGCTTAATGCACGTCACTCAACTGAGATGGACACTGCCCTCCTTCTACAAGCCCGGCAACGGACATCTCTTCTCACTCCCTACAATGACTACGTCCAACACCGTTCATTCTACTCAAAATCATCTTTCCCTTTCTTAACTCATAAATTTAACAGATGACCTCATCTTCCAGTTAAAGAGAGAAAACTGAAGCTTTAAGTGGGAATTCTTTTATCTAAGACCAAAACCTACACACCACCTGCACGCACATCAAGTCCACCTGGGCATTCCTCTTATCTTCTGTTCCTCCTATCACAATTCAGGGAAGCTCTGCTCCTCTACCAAATATCAGGTCCTTCACCTTGGCCTTGTACCCCAGGCCCTCCAACCTTCTTAGGACCTACAATATTACTTAGTCCTTCCCCATTAGCATCCTAACTTTCCTGTTCCTCTCACGCAAATGTCTCAATAATTATGTGGCCCTACTACCACCTCTGTTCTCCCTGGCGCCACACCTCACTCTGTGCAGACTTCACCTTCACGATCTGCTCCTACTGCTCTTGTCAAGGGCACCTAGTCCAAATGACAGGACACCCAACTTCCTGCTCAGGAGAACACGATACTGTTGTTCATTCTTTCCTTCTGGAAACATTCTCTTCCGTTGCTTCATAACACAATACTATCCTGGGGCTCATTCTACAGTGTAGGCCATTCACAGCCTAGGTAATTTGGGAAATACAACAATGAGTAACAGCCTGTTTTTTCAAGGAGTCTGTCCTGCTTTCTGACACACAATTTTCCATGAGTGAATCATTTTAAAAAAGCAGACCACCTATACTTCCCCACCTTACACCAAAATACACATTTTGTAATGTGAAAGTAAATTACATAGAAGAAAAAACATGCTGTTAAATAAATTTAAGATCTTAGAAATGAAACGAAGGCTTTGAAATTAAGATGGAGGCATATACAAAAATAGAACTGGTTGATATGCCTTTCCTATCAGCTAACAGATCTCAAGAAAAGACTTTTTAGTCTCGAAGAGACAGCAGCACATCCATGTTCCCAGCAGCACTACTGACAACAGTGAAAAGTAGAAGCAACCCAAGTATCTGTGGGCAGACAAATGGATGCACAAGGTGTGGTGTATACACAGACTGCAGTATTATTCAGCCCTAAAAAGGAAGGACATTCTGACACCTGCTCCAGTATGGGTGAATCTCGACAACACTATGCTGAGGGAAATAAGCTAGTCACAGAAAGACAAATACCGTAGAATTCCACTAATACGAGGTATCTTACAGCAGTCAAATTTATAGAAACAGAAAATAGAATGGTTGCCAGGGGTGAGGGGAGGGGGAAGAAAGGAGCTATTGTTCAATGGGTACAGTTTCAAATTTGCAAGATAAAAAGAGTTCAGGAGACTGGTTATACAACAATGTGAATATAACTAACTACTAAAATGTACACTAAAAAATAGGGCGCTAAACTTTGTGATTCTGTGTTGTTATTTTTCCCCCAGAATTAAAAAAAGAATGAAAAGAGTCTGGAGTGCCTGAGTGGCTCAGTCGTTAAGCTTCGGCCTTCGCCTCAGGTCATGATCCCGGAGTCCAGGGATCGAGCCGTGCCACAGGCTCCAGGCATCGGGCTCTCTGCATTGGGCTCCCTGCGTTGGGCTCTCTGCTCGGCAGGAAGCCTGCCTCTACCTCTCTCACTCCCCCTGCTTGTGTTCCCTCTCTGGCTGTGTTTCTGTCAAATAAATAAATAAAATATTTTTAAAAAAAAGAAAAGAGTGAAAAGAGTTTATAGACTCAATAGGTAAAAGAGACATAGTATAATACCAATATATTCTTGGTGACTACGGAATCACCCTTCCCCTGCATGTGCACACTCACAACTGAAAAAGCATTACAAGCAGTCTTATTTCAAAGGTTGTCCTTACGGATGCTAATTACTGGCCTATCACCTTTTATTGCACTTTGCTTTATTTCGTTTCAGGGATACTGTGGCAACCTTCTGCAGAGCAAGTCTATTGGCACCATTTTTCCAATAGCATTTTCTCACTCTATGTCTCGTGTAATTTTGTAAATTTTCACAGTATTTCAAACTTTTTCATTATTTTATTTATTATCTGTGATCAATGATTACAACTCACCGAAAGCTTAGATGATAGCATTTTTTAGCAATAAGATTTTTTAATTAAGGTATAAAATTGTTTTTCATTCATAACGCTACTGCACATTTAACAGACTACATAATAGTGTAAATATGCTGTTTATATTTGCACTAAGAAACCAAGATATCTCTCTGACTTGCTTTACTACAATATTCACTTGATTGTGGTGGTCTAGAACTGAAGCTGCAGTATTTCCAAGGTATGCCTGTACAGAAATCTACTAGTTACCACAATAGTAAATAAAGGCTAACTGTGAATTATGTGAATTTATTATATGAATTGCATTCATTCATTCACTCAGTGAATATTTATTGAATATATGCCCTGTGCCAAGCACTGTTCTAGATATTTACTTGACTTCAAGATACAAAACAAAGGTCCTGCTCTTTTGACACATATTCTAGCAGAAAGACAGAAAGAAGAAAGGAAAGGAAGGGAAAGGAAAGGGAAGGGGTAGGGAAGGGATAGGGAAGGGAAGGGAAGAGAAGGAAAGGAAGACAGACATAATGGGTAACTTACACAATATTTTAAAAAATGTAGGTGCTGTGCTTTAAAAACAAAAAAGGAGAGGTAAATAACAGATGAGGAGGGTAGAGGACAGGGAGAGCAGGGGGGCAGGGGGCACGTGACCTCACTGAGAAAGTAGGTGAGATCTAGGGAGACTCATAGGTGGTGTATCTGGGAGGATATCATGGGCAAGCAGTACAAAGATTTAAGGTAAGAGCACCCCAGGCAAACGAAGAAGGATGCCTTCCTGTGTGGCTTATGTGGGGGGAGCAAGGGGAAGGTAGGAGAAAAGGACAGCTGGGTAACATAGCAGCAACACTTCCAACAGAGTCCTACAGGCCACTTCAGGACTCTGACTTTAGCAAAACGGGAAACATACTTCTTCAAGATTTGGGGACATGTATTATGCTTACATTTTAATTCGCAATACTTCAATCAAAATAAAAATCATACTCTGAACACGAGTCAAGAATTCTCCTCCCATTGACCTATTTCTCAGCAAAATTTCCATATGTTTGATATTTTTTGCTAATATATGTTATTCCATTCTCAGAATCCACTATTCATAGGCTAAACTATGTAAGCCTGATATAAATTCAAAAATCTTTAGTGCCTTTGTCACTAATGTCACCTCAAGGTAAGAATGGGTTTATAATGGATCAGCTTCCATTCCTAAAAAGCAGAGCCTAGGATGAGGCCCTACTTTCCCCTTAACTTGAACATAAGTAATTTAATAGTGCTACTAGAGTGAACAGTTTGTAACTTTCTGACAGGAAATATAAAAATTTTTACCATGCTACATCCCCTAATTTCAAATAAAAATAATACTGAGTTCCATGTAATTCAATGTATAGTGCCTGCTTCATTAATTCATCCACCTGAGAAATATTTATGTTGAGCATACTCTGTGCCAGGAACTGTTCTAGAACATAAGGATAAAGCAGTGAACAAAACAGACAAAAATTCCTGCCCTCATTAAGCTTTTTCAAATTCAAGATAATTTGTTAAAAATTAAAACATACTCAGTGCCCAATGGTAATAAGTGCTCAGGGAAAAATAAAGTAGGGAGAGGGGATTGGGAAGAAGGGTGAAATTTAAAAGATGATCGGGTAAGGCCTTATGAGAAAATAACACTTAGGCAAAGACCTGCAACACAGTGAGGGAAGCTGGCCATGTAGTCATCGAGAGGAAGAGCATCCTACACAGAGGGAGCAAAAGTGCAAAGGCCCTATGGCAAGAGCACAGCCAGCTTGTTCTAGAAGCCAAAGCAGCAAGGAAGTGGTGGCAGCTGCAGAAGAATCCACCAGGGGAGAGCACTAGCTGATGTCAGAGATAAAAAAAAAAGAGCCCAGGGCTGGTGGTCACATCCAACACACAGGCCACTCACTGTAAAGACACTGACTTTAGCTCTCACAGGGAGATGGGAAATCCTGGGAAGGTTTCGCACAGAGAAGTGGTTTGCTCTGGCTTACATTTTCAAAGGCTCGCTCTGGTGAATCCATCAAACAGACTGGGAGGGGGCAAAGCAGAAACAACTACCGCTTTAACTACAATGGTGTTGCTATTGCAAAAACCAATGACTGCATTAAACCTTCCTGGATAATAAATATGTCAATTTTTTTAAACACTGCACTGACTTTTAACCACCAAACAGAGGGGTGCAGAATAACCTGAGGTTTTTTTAGATTTTTTTAAACATTACACAAGCTACCACCCCCCACCCCCCCCAAACAAGTTTCAGTGCCAACTAGAAACAATTGATATTAGTGACAGATGGTCTAGGAAACATGCTAATCATCTCTTACTCTAGATTTTCTAAGCTCGATCTTTACAACAATGTAATTCACCAGACCAGAATATTAAATATTTGAACTCCTTTACTCCAAAGGTATTTATAAAACACCTCCAAAACTGATGCCTGGAGCTGAAAATGCACATAGATAAAATGCAACCTCTGGCCTCAAGAAGCTGCACTTAGCTTCATGTACAAACACCTTCATACACTTAGGATTTTTGTATCATCGGCTTCAAACAGGGATCAGTAAAAAACCCTCCAGGTAAAGAATGTTTCTGAATCCTCTGATAAAACTATTTATTAAAGACAGTGAGCAGTTGCAGACATCTGCAGAACCAAACTCTGTTGGTTTCAGGGAAGGGAGAAAGTACCACTTCCAGTAGGGTGCAAGTTTTTAAGATAGCAAGAGTTCTGAAACTCCTGGGGTTTTTTTTGTTTTTTGTTTTTTGGTTTTTGTTTTTCATTTTTCCAATGAGTGCCAGCAAGTTCAGAGCAAAATTATTAACTCAACTACATAAGTATCACAGTCTGAGGCTGTAGCTCTCAGTCCTGGCTACACATGATAATTACTAGCAGAACTCTGAAACCAGAAAGGCCCTCTTCTACAAGAGCCCCACTGTGTCCGTGTGTTGGAATGCCACAGATAGGAGGTGATGCACAGACTGGACCACCAATCTAGATATGCCGGCACATGTTCCTTTCTTCATTCAGTCGCTCACTTTTAATAATACTAGCTCTGTTACACACAACTCTACTGTATTAGAGGATGTCAATAAAAGCTCCCTCTAGTTCATTTCAAAAGTTGGAAAAAAGATATAAATTAGTGAATGATTCAAGAGGAAGCCCCCAAAAAACCACCGTTTTCCCATCCCATCATATCCCAAATCAAAGATCACTCACTTATATTTCAAACTTACTTCGGATTAAAAAGTAATTACATGTTTTGGTATAAATGGCTTCCTGCCAAACTACAGTAAGTCAAAGAATAAAAGCAAACAACAGATAATCGGTCAACAAAGAACTTCATCACCTCTTTTGCTAAATTACATCAGGAACAATTTCAAAGCAATATATTTAAAGACAATTTTCTTACAAATGAGCCAGCTAATCAGAAGTTGATTAACGCATTTGATTACCGCTAAGAAATCATCTAAAAAATAAAATATAGCATCATGAGTTTATAGAGCCTCTTCCCAATCATACCAATGGTCTTCATATACTTACTTTTTTTATCCCCACAAATCCTATGGCTGAGACTGAACTGTAAGGATATCCAGAGAATAAAAATATACTTATTACCAATACCATTTAACATAAAAACCTGTGACAAAGAAAAGTTAATTGTGAGTTCCTATTAGGGACACCCAATCAATCAGTCCCCTGGTCTCACTCTGAGAACTAAGCATATCAATTTAAGTAGGAAAAGCATTCACGGCTGTATGATATCTGTAGGGACATTAACAAAACAAGAGTCAACTACAGCACAACAATCCTTGAGCATACAGAAGTGAACCTCCAGAGATAAGGATCCTATAAATTCACAGGCTTATTCCTGAAAAACATTAAGCTAAACTCAAACTGTGACACCATCCTTGGAAGCAATTGTCACACTAGTCAGGTTTTCACACCTACGCTGGAAAGAACTAGGTGAAGACTCACGCTTCTAATTCTGAGAAAGAAAGTGGGTATTTTTCAGAGAAGAAAAATTTCTTCCTAGTCAGAATGTTTTCTACTTGTATTGAGAAACTGATTTACATTACACTATAACATTTTTTGGTATAGCAAATGTTTAAAATACAGTATATCAAATGTACTTCCTCAACTTTTATTTCCTTTAAATGATTTCTAAAAGTTCTAAAAGAAGAGCACTAACTGCAGAATTAATTTCAACTGAGAATACACAGGATGGTCCAATTTCAAACACAAGCTGAGGATGCCTCGCTGCCACCACTTGCCCGGAAAGGCGAAGGATCCCGTGAGGTCCCGCTGTGTACCTCTCTTTCTGACTTTAGATGTGATGGTTAGAAGATCCATCCCTGGAGTCCTAACAGATCTCCAGGAACCAACCATGAAGAATACATTACAGTAACGTTCATTCGTCCTACAGAGAGCAGATGCTAGGAACTTCCTGCTCTGCCCATAATAAGGCATGGCATCTAGGAGGGGGGCAAGTCTGAAGATGCTGACTTCAAAGGAAGGTGACCCACAGGCCCTACAAAAGGAGATACAAGGAATCCTTCTATATGTTAAGCAAACAGTGAAAACTGTTCTAAAATTGGAAAGGTTGAACTATACTGTTAATGTTAATGTTTATACAGCATGTTTGGGAATTTCCTATTAGTTCTCCGATTTAGGGGCAAAATTAACAACCAAACTTTGTTTATAGTCAACTCTCTGGATGTTCACATTTAAATCTACACAGGATAGCAACTGCATAACATTTTTCCTTATATATTCTTGTGGCAGGGTTAGAGGGGAGAATAACTCTAAATACTCAGAAAAGGAAATTAGGATGACCAAACAGTCCAAACATATCAGAAGTGTACTCCAGTCATTTAAAAAGTCTTCATGAAAACATAAAAACTCTAAAGACTCCCAGAGACAAGGGTTTCTGACACAACAAAATAAAACAGTCAAGCCATAAAGAAAATTGATAAGTTTGACAAAATGAAAATTCTCCACAGGTTAAAAACAGCATAAACAAACCCAAAAGACATGTGAAATCTATAAAACAGGGAAAAAGGCTAATTTTCTTAGTATTTAAAGATTCTTTTCCAAGAAAAAAAAAAAAAAAAAGACAAAAACCCAAGAGAAAAATGGAGAAGAGAGGTGTAGATGGAAATTCACAGAAAAAGAAGTACAAAAAGCTTCCAGAAACTCCTTACTAGGAGACTTTTCAAATCCATACAAAGTAGAGAAGTAGTATGATAAACTCTCGCATACATGTCATCCAGTTTCAACAATTAAGCACACACAGCCTGTTTCTTCCCTATACCCAATCCACTTGCCACCCTGGGTTTCAAAGTAAACCCCACACACTATATCATTTCATATGCAAATTCTTCTAACAGTCATTTTTTTAAATACAGTCACTAAATATATCGCATCTAACAAAATAAACAATCATTCTATAATATCATCTAGTACCAAATTCAAAGACTCTCTAATTGTCTCAAGAAGTATCTCCTTATAGCTGATTTTTTACTTGCGGCATCTGACAAATGTGTCTTTCAATCTCTTTAATGGACAAATGCCACCTCCCTTTTGTTCCCTCCCTTGTCATTTGTTCTGTAAAATTTCCCCCCTCGTGAATTTTGCCCATTGGGTCCCTCTACGGTCACTGACAGGTGTTCCCTGATATCTTTTGTTACTGTCGTAGCTCACACTGTTCAGTCACCTACTTGGTGTCAGTGCCCTTCAATGAAAGAAGACTAGGAACACACCTAGAGTTAAACCAGTTGGGAGAACACATTCCACAGAGAACATTAGGGTGGCTCAGTAAGATAATACTAAAAAGAAACCTATGACCATAGGGGACGAGAGGAAAAAATGAAACAAGATGAAACCAGAGAGGGAGACAAACCATAAGAGACTCTTAATCTCAGGAAACTAACTGAGGGTTGCTGCAGCGGAGGAGGGTGGGAGGGATGGGGTAGGGTGGTTGGGTGATGGACCCTGGGGAGGGTATGTGTTATGGTGAGCGCTGTGTACCATGTAAGGTTGAAGAACTACAGACCTGCACCCCTGAAACAAATAATACATGATATGTTAATTAAAAAAAAATCTATTCTACGGGGCGCCTGGGTGGCTCAGTTGGTTAAGCGACTGCTTTCAGCTCAGGTCATGATCCTGGAGACCCGGGATCGAGCCCCACATCAGGCTTCCTGCTCAGCGGGAGGCCTGCTTCTCCCTCTCTCAGTCCCTCTGCTTGTGTTCCCTCTTTGGCTGTGTTTCTCTCTGTCAAATAAATAAATAAAATCTTTAAAGAAAAAAAAAAAAATCTATTCTAGGATTCGGGCTTTGGTGGGGTAATTTGGGGAGGATGTGAGGAAGCAGGAGTTTCCCTAAATTAGATGTCAGAAAGTAGGGTAATTCTATGAAGGGGTATCTCCATAAATCCTATGTCAGGGAGGGGATATGAGAATGAAGATAAGGTTGTAAAAGGTAAAGAAGCAGCCATCCACTCATTTTGGTCAAGAATTTTGTGGATGACACACAGACCTTGGATTTGTGTTTGGTTTCATTTTATCATAAGATGAGTGAAACCCTGTCTGAGGTATTCTGTGAGACTGCTTACCCTTAACACAAGGACAGCATGGCCAGTCTATGTCGGGCAACTTCTGCGGCCAGGACTGCTCTTTTCTCTATTGCGAACAATGGAAGCCCTTTGGACTGGCCGGTGCATCCTTCTTTTTTTGTTTGTTTCTGTTTTTTTTAAAGATTTTATTTATTTGACAGACAGAAACACGGTTAGAAAGGGAACACAAGCAGGGGAAGTGAGAGAGGGAGAAGCAGGCTTCCCGGGGGGCAGAAAGCTCCATGCGGGCTCCAGGCTCTGGAATCATGACCTGAGCTGAAGGCATACATACACTTTAATGATTGAGCCACCCAGGTGCCACTCCTTCTGATGCAACCCCGACAGTTCTGGATATTTTCCTTGCTTTCTAGAATAAGATATTCTAGGTTCCTCATGCACATTTTCCTGTCCCAAACCAAAATCAATCACTTCTACAAAAAGCCTATCTCCTTTCAGGGGAAAATGGACTAGAGACCAAAACCTGGGCCCTACAATATTCACTGGTCCCAGATTGTCATTATTCCCAGATCTTTTGAGTGGACAAAGCTAGAAGAATTCTTTTCAGAAAGAAAATACATCACAAGTTTGATATATCCTGTTCAAATTTAGGATTAAAGGGTCTTTGCTTAACATCTTTGCCTTTACATCTGTCTCTGTTCTCATGTGTTAAAATTCCTGGTTCCAAACATTAACCCAAATATTTAACTGATACATATTTCTTCCCTTCGAATTTTATAATTGTGTAAAACATTCACATTTCCAAAACTAAAATAACACAAGGTGTGTTCGGAAGTCTAGCTTCCATTCCCCAGCCTTCCCGTTCTTTCCCTCCATGTAAACTGCTTTTATTAGTTTTTAGTTTATCCTTCCTTTTTTCTTTTTAAGCATCTGTATCATCTGTGCCTTAGGTTAATACGTAAAATGTGATATACCTTGTTTATCACCATGATTTCTTTCACCAATACTATATCCTGCAGATCAACAGCAAATAGGCTCAGCTTCATTCATTAATAAAATGCAGGGGCGCCTGGGTGGCTCAGTTGGTTAAGCGACTGCCTTCGGCTCAGGTCACGATCCCGGAGACCCGGGATCGAGTCCCACATCGGGCTCCCTGCTCGGCGGGAAGCCTGCTTTTCTCCCTCTCTCACTCCCCCTGCTTGTGTTCCCTCTCTGGCTGTGTTTCTCTCTGTCAAATAAATAAAATCTTAAAAAAAAATTTTTTTAAATAAATAAATAAATAAAATGCAAAATAAAATTACAGTAAGACTTAATTTAGCATTAAAACCACCTTGTTAAACTATCAAATTAACCAAATTCAAAGAGTTAGAAAACACATTGGGTTGACAGGAGATGAGGCCCGTCATTTTAGCATTAGCTACCAAGTTGTTACATACACAGCCCTATGGCTCAGCCCTAGCAATGTCACATTGGTACACTCAATCTTGTCCAATGTATGCCAAAATTAAGGAAGGGAAACCTCACTGAAATGGAGTCAGGAGGCTAGAAGGGGAGCCTTACCAATCAACCTCAATTACTAGAAGAACTGTCAATTACAGAACCAGCAGAAGAATGGTCAACAAAAAGAACCATCAATTACAGGCACCACAGGGAAAGTTGTACACTGTATCTCCCACAAGAAATAGACCACCAGCCCAGCTCAGCCCATGAGAAACCTCAGCACCCAGAATCCTTCCTTCTCTCCAGGGGACTTAAGACTCAGAACAACCTCTCCCAGCTTCCTCTTTCCTCTCTAAAAATAATGTCCCTCTCCTTTGTGGACTAGCCTCTGGTTTTGCCATAGTTTGCTTGCCTTGAATTACAATTGTTATTTCTGAATGAATCCATTTCTGCTAGTAAAATAAATGTTATTTTAAGGTTAACATGTGCATGGATATTCACTGCAGCATAATATAACAAAAGACTGGAAACATCTTTAATTTACATCAAAAGGTAACTTATTAAGTGGATGATGGCATATCCATAGAGTGAATATGCAATTTAAAAAGTAAGATAAACCTATATACATCAATGTGGAACAGTCTCCAAGATACAGTTAAGTGAAAAACGTATGCTGCATATGCTTGAATATGTATGATCAGCACTTCCAGGACTTGTGCAACAACGTACCAGGTGTATAGATAGCATATTACTGGTACCCTATATAATCAATTGATAAAAGATGCCTTTGTGGTAGTTTAGTTCCCATTCGTTATCCCCTTATATTGTCTAAATTTCTCACTGTGTGCATGCTATTTTTCAATTAAAACATTTTTAGAGTTCTTTGTGAATAATAAAAGAACTTGTATTCCCTAAAATACCCAGTAGCTCTTCCCAATGTTGTTACTTTGGAATCAGCCTGTGCTCTTTAACATCAGGATCCGCCCAAGACCGCCCAGCCACCACCTCAATGAAAAACAGAGCAATCAACTATGTAGAGAAACAACTTTCAGTGCCTACATTAGCAGACAAGATCATAGCTTTATGTTTTGATGTAAAGCCTAGGTCAGTCTTTAAAGAGTAATACAATCTGAAATACTATTAACTGAAAGTGAATACTGACATGGAGTTCTTACATTAACATGATCATTTATTTTTGCCCAAATAATCCTAAATGAGTAAAAATATAGATGACTGAATCTATACGAGAAAGAATCAGTTAACCATTAATTACAGTCCTTACATGTGAATGAACTAATAACATATAACAATAGCTACCCTCACTATTAAGCACCTATATGGCAGGCTCTATGTTGGCTAATTTAAAACCATTATCTCTAACGCATAAAATAACATAAAACATAAACATAAACATAAAACATAGGTAGCATTATTCTAACTGCATATAACAAAACCGGGAATAAAAGAAGTTAAATAATTTGTCCATGGCTTTTACAACCAATAAGTTAGCAGAACCAAACAAGGTTGAAAACACACATATGGAAATAAAGTTTTTGCAAAAATGCCTTTTTGTTATTTAACACAAGCATTAAAAGAGAGCACATACTACAGAATAAGAAGTCTCAAAACAAGAAGTCTCAAAGTGGTAAAACATTTGCTTTAAGATTATAATCTAATACTATTACACACACCATTAAAACAGTAGCATTTAGCATCTGCCTTCAGCTGAGGTCACAGTCCCAGAGTCCCGGGATCAAGGCCCCTATGGTGCTCCCTGCTCAGTGGGAAGCCGGCTTCTCCCTCTCTCACTCCCCCTGCTTATGTTCCCTCTCTAGCTGTGTTTCTCTCTGTCAAATAAATAAATAAAATCCTTTTAAAAAAAAAGTATAAAAGATAAAACAAATACACTCACATGTTACTATAAATACCCAGCCCAACTCTGCTGAATAAAAAGAATGACTTCCAAAGATCAAAAGAACAAAAGAAGTAATGAAATAAATCACTGATGTAAAGATCTTCAGAAAGAAGTTTTTAGTTATTTTAATATAAAATGCTGACATAAATTCACTGACAAATAAAATCTTAAAAAAAAAAGAAAGAAAGAAAATAAGTCAAACTGAACATTAAAAGGCCAATGAACTCAAAAATAACGACAACCCAATTTAAAAATGGGCAAAGGATTTAAAGAGACATTTCTCCAAAACAGATGTACAAATGGCCAACAGCACACAAAAAGGGGCCTGCCAATTTCATCAGGGAAATGAAAACCAAAACTACAGTGAGATACCGCTTCACACTCACAAAAGTACTAACGAAAAAAGATAATATAACAAGTACTGGTGAGGATTTGGAGATATCTGAACCCACTTACAGTGCTCCTGAAAGTGTAAAATGGGGCAGTTGACTCTGGAAAACAATCAGGCAGTTCGTTAAAAAGTTAAACATAGAGTTACCTCATGACACGGCGTATCTACTGGTTGATACATACTTAAAGGAAATAAAAACATATATCCACACAAAAACTTGTACATAAATGTTCATAACAGTATTATTCATAACAGTCAAAACTTGGAAACAACTCCAATGCCCTTCAGCAGATGAATGAATAAAGCAATGTATTCTATCCATACAATGGGACATTACCCAGCAATAAAAAGAAATGAAGCACTGACACCTACTACAACATGGTTGCACCTTGAAAATATTATACTACATGAAAGAAGCCAGCTACAAAAGACCCTATATTTTACAACTCCAATTAGGTAAGATTCCCAAAATAGGCATTACAGAGACAAAAGCAGACTAATAGTTTTCTAGGGCTGTGGGGGGTGAGGAGAGAATGGAGTGACTGCTAATGGGTAGGTTTCCTTTAAGGTTGCTGAAAATATTATACAATTAGATAGTTGCAGTCCCGGGGGAGATGCTAAAAACTACCAAACAATACTCCTTAAATGAGTGAATCGTAGGTTATGTGAACTACATCTCAATAAAGGTGTTTAAAGAAGTTAATTAGAAGAAAAATGCGGTATCAAGATAATAAAGGAAGGAACAACAATACAGCTATACTGGAATCACATGGTTTTGTAGAAACAAAACTTTACCTTCTGAAAGAAGGGCAGAAGTTACCCCAAAGCAGGCCACTAAGAACACCAAGGAACTAGCAAATGACAGATTTCCTGTTCTGTCATCCAGGTGGTTCCTGACTACTCTACTTAAGACACAATTATATCTGGGCGCCTGGGTGGCTCAGTTGGTTGAGCGACTGCCTTCAGCTCAGGTCATGATCCCGGAGACCCGGGATCCAGCCCCACATCGGGCTCCCTGCTCGGCGGGAAGCCTGCTTCTCCCTCTCTCACTCCCCCTGCTTGTGTTCCCTCTCTGGCTGTGTTTCTCTCTATCAAATAAATAAAATCTTAAAAAAAAAAAAAAAAAGACACAATTATAGTGTGTAAACCTGACCTTCAAATGCACACCACTTTCCAGAAGCACGTATGTAAGATGCTCTGGAGGGAGACTGTTGAGATTAGAACTCACTGGTCACAAACAACTTCTAATGATTCATGACACTCTACACCACATCTGTGACTCTTAGAAGTTCAAGTAGAAACTGAAGTAAGGGACAAGCATAAGGAATAGTATATGCAAAAGGCTTTCAAAAATTGAACTGATGTCCTGAACCATGGCTTACTAAAACAGAATAATGAGTTCCTGGCAGGGGACAAAAATACCAAGAAGATCAGAAGACCATGTTTGGACAGTGACTTACCAACATGATCAAAAAGCTGCGTTTCATCAGTAGCTTAGATGAAGATCTAAATGGCATACTCATCACTACCGGCGACAGCAGAAAGCTGGGAGGTATCATGAACACATCAGATAGAATTCAGATCTAAGAAGAGTCTAACAAGTCTAAATAAAACTGGAGAACTAGATAGAAGGATCTAACAAACCAGAGCCAGAATGAAAATCAGAACACATTTCTTTCAAATCCTTCCTTTTACAGAAGAAGCTAAGACCAGAAGGGTTTAATAATAAGCCCAGGTTCAGAAGGTGCATAAAAGGTAGGTTAAGGCTAGGAATATAGGACCCCTAACTTCCAACTGTGTCCACCTGACCCAATGCTACCTGCTATTACTCGTAAGGATAAATATATGGAGGGCAGGGAAAGGATCTTGACCTCACTACTTCATTACTCACAAAAATCAATTCCTGCAGACTCAGACCTAAATATGAAAGGTAAAATAATAAAATCAGTAGAAGATAACATAGGAAAAAAAAATTCTTCATGGCTATTAGGTAGCAAAAGTAAACAGGTCACAAAAGCACTAACCACAAAGACTGGTAAGATGGAACTGATTAAAATTTAGAATTTTAGTTCATCAAAAGATATGCTACAAGAGTGACATCACAAGCCACAGGATGGGAAGAGATTTTTACAATTCGTGTATTCAACACAGAATTTATATCCAGAATATAAACAAACTCCAATAGTTCAATAAGAAAACGACAAGCCAATTTATCTAAAATGGACAAAAGACTTGAACAGTCACTCCACAACACAGAATAACCAAATGGGTAACAAGTATAAATCAAGCTTGTATATTTGAGATATATATATATATATTTGTTTATAACAAGTATAAAAACAAGCTCAAATCACCTATCAAGGAAATGCCAATTAAAATCACACTGAGATCTTCTACACAACCAAAGAATGGTTAAAAAAATTCTAAATCTTTAAATGACAGTACCAACTAGAGGCAAGACTGCACGGCAACTAGATCTCACATACATTGTGAGGAGGAGTAGAAATTGGTACAACCACTTTGGAAAACTGTCAGCAGTATCTATCCATCAAGGCGGAAGATACATACACACTATGCCCAATAACTCTCCTCTTATATACTCAACTAAAATGAATATATATGTGAGCCAAAAGATATAAAGAAGAATTATTACAACAGCATTATCCACAGTGCTCCAAAGTAGTCATTACTCAAATTCATCTGCAATACAGTGGATAAACTGTGGTATATAATTTGTGATGACTTTTAGAAATGGCCACAATTTCTAACACCTCTCCCAGAAAAACATGAGGTCTATGTTCCCTCCTCCTGAATCCAGGCAGGCTTGTATCTACTTCAATCAATAGTACAGAAGAGTGACATTATGACTTTCAAGGTCAGTCACTTTCAGGAAGCTTCCTCTGGAAACCCAGCTGACGTGCTGTGAAAACTCATGGCCTACTGGAGAATTCTACATGCAGCTGCTGTGGTCAACAATCCCAGACGATCTTCGTCTTTGAGACACCTCAGCCAAGGCACCATGTACGTGAGTGAAGGAGCCTCTAACTGATTCTAGACCACAACCACCGTAGAGCAGGGACAAGATATGCCCACCAAATTCCTAACCCACAGAATCCATGAACCAATATAATGGTTGCTGTTTTACCTCACTAAGTTTGGAGTGGTGCACTATGCAGTAATTAAAAACCAGAACTAATGGTTATACAGTAACACATAACCAGAACAACAGAGCTATAAAAAAAACCCAACACACTACATGCAGCAAAGATGAACCCAGACACAGTGCTGCATAAAAGAAGCTTGGTAAAAAGGACTACATACCATAAGATTTCACTTAATGGGCAAAACTAAGATACAGTTATAGAAGTCAGAGTAGTGGTTACCTTGGATGGGAGTGATTACCGGAAAGAGGCACAAGAGGGGCATGTGGAGTGCCAAAAGAGTGAATGTCTTGCTCTGGGTGGTAGTGATTTTAGTACGTTCACTTTGTTTAAAAAAAAATTACTGAGCTAGATCCTTAATATTTGTGCTTTCTCCAGTATGTGTATTATACTTCAGAAAATAGAACACTTTTTTTTTTTTTAATCCATAGAACTTGGTAACTCAAACAGATGCAAGAGTGTGAAGAACTGAAGGATGACTCTAATTTTCCAGGCATTACTGACTAGGTAGTGCCCTTAACTGAACAGTTAAATGATAGGGCAAATACAAATGGGCAGAGAAAGCAGACCATGTCCTATTCATTTTGTATTCAAATATCTATCACAGTACTTCACAGTCACTCCAGCCTCCAAGACACTCCTCGTTTTCATCCTACCTTCTGCCCACCTCTCCCTTGGTATCCTTTTTTTCCTTCCTTTCTCCCAGATGCCTCTTGATATCAGGGTTCCGCAGGCTTCCATCTTAATTCCCTTTTCTATCTCCATGAGCAAACACACACACACAAACACACAGGCCCTGCTCCTGTATTTTCGATCGCAGTTGATGGCATCATCACCTATTTCTTTTAAAAGAAACTTCCAAGTCAACCAAGAATTAATATTGCAGTTAGCTAAACCCAATAAAAAAAATTTAACAGGATACACATAAGCTCCCATGTTGGACCCCAAAATTAATGCCTGAGAATAGGATGAAGATACAGCTTAGATGTATCTACTCAACATCATCCAAGTGTGAGGTATGATGTGGTCGTCAAAGCTATTATATAGCTGATAATAAGAACACAGTATGTAGAAGAGAGGTATTATTCTTCCCTACATAATAGAAGAAAAATGCTATATCCAAAACAAGAGGTGCAACTCTATTTTTTACTAATCAAACCAGCTCCAGAGTACTGCATCAATCCTAAGTACCACGGTTTAAGAAGGAATTAAATCAATGGGGGTTAACTTTTTGTCACATCCCACTTGTTTTTAAGGAAAAAGACAGGGGCGCCTGGGTGGCTCAGTTGGTTAAGCGACTGCCTTCGGCTCAGGTCGTGGTCCCGGAGACCCGGGATCGAGTCCCACATCGGGCTCCCTGCTCGGCAGGAAGCCTGCTTCTCCCTCTCTCACTCCCCCTGCTTGTGTTCCCTCTCTGGCTGTGTTTCTCTCTAAAAAAAAAAAAAAAAAAAAAAAAAAAAAAAAAAAAAAAAAAAAAAAAAAAAAAAAAAAAAAAAAAAAAAGGAAAAAGACACTGAGGGGTGCGCTTGGGGGGCTCAGTTGGTTAAGCGTCCAACTCTTGATTTCAGCTCAGGTCATGTTCTCAGGGTCATGGAATTGGGCCCCATGTTGGGCTCTGGGCTCTGCACTGAGTCTGCCTGTTGCTCTCCCTCAGCCTGTTCATGTATGCATGCTCTATCTCTAAAATAAATAAATAACAACTTTAAACAAATTTTTAAAAAAGAATGGAATTAAATTAAAGGAAAGACATCAATGGGGTGAAATGACATGAAATCATGCCTTGTAAGGACCAGCTAATGAACAGGAGACGTCTCAACTCAAGAAGACTGAGAAAACTTGATGACCATCTTTAAGGATTTGAGAAAACATTACACAAAACAGAGACACCTCTTGTTCTAAGGGTCTCCAAAAGACAGAACTGGGTAGGAGAAATCATAAAGAAGACTTCCACTCAATATAAGAAAAAGCTTGCTAACATGATTAAAAATAGGATAGTCTGGGGCACCTGGGTAGCTCAGTCAGTTGGGCATCTGCCTTCAGCTCAGGTCACGATCGCACAGTTCTGGGATTCAAGTCGTGTTGGCCTCTCCCACTCAGGGGGGAGTCTGCTTCTCCAGCCCTCCCCTTCATGTACTTTTTCCCTCTCTCTTGCTCTCTCTCAGATAAAGGAATAAAATCTTTAAAAAACAAAACAGAACAAAAAACAGGATAGGCTGTCTCTAGAGCAGTGACTCTCAACCTGGGATGATTTTGTCCCCATGGTGAGGGATGCTGCTAAACATCCTACAATTCAGAGAACTCCTTACCCCAACTAAAAATGACCCAACTAAAATGTCACTAGTGCCATGGGTGAAAAACCTGCTCTAGAGGGATAAGTTCCCTGTCATTCATTGGAAGCATTCCATTATAGACCAGATGATATGCTAATATCCACTACATGACTTTCAAAAATGGTGGGAGATCAGCTGAAAAAAAGATTTCCTGTTTCAAATAATTCTCCAGAGAAAAATACCCGCAGGTATGTTAAAGCAACGATGATGGTAGTGATGATGAACACTTACTAAACACCTCCTGTGGGCCAGACGTTATACCAAGTAATTCAGATACACATCTCACAGTTCATTCTCACAGCCACACTGAGGTAGGTATTATTTTACACTGATTTGATGGTAAAATCAAGTTGCCCTAATGTCATACAGGAGTTAACATTTGAATCTAGATCTACCTGACTTAAATCATAAACACTGCTGTCCAAAGCACAAACATTAAATAACTTTCAAAGCTTCTGTACTCCATAAAATAAATGAAGCAGCACATATCCTAGAAGTATAGGGACAATGGCTGAACAGGTTTGTACTCACTGCAAACCTAGCAGGCTAAAAGAAAGAGGCTCGAGAGATTATCTGAAGTAGTCCTGTGATGAAGAAGAGAACAATTATCCTGATTGTCCCCAATTGCCTACTCTATAAGAGCCAAGAAGCTCTTATATACCCAAGGAATCTCAGTCAGAAGCTGAAATTAATGATGACATCCCTTTATCCATAGGCGTGAAAGCTCAGGATGGACAGACGTTTGAACATCCCCGACTGGGAATCCTGCCCTTAACAAATACACTAGATGCAGATACATGGTTTCTTGGCTGCCTATACTCCCGCCCATCTGTCAGGATGGCAGTGTGCCTGCTCACATGTTGGTCAAACTGTCACTAGGGCATAGGTGCCAAGCAATGATAGTTTTAAATGGGCAGCTTGCATAGCACTGTAAGAGCTTGCTCTTCTGTAGAAAAAGGAAAAAAAAAAAAAATCTCTGTGATAATACTGAAGGGTTGCAATCACAAATGAAATATTCTTGGTCGATTTCAACATTTCTCTGGGAAAAAGATCTAGACTGGTAGAAAAGAATCAGACTAAAGAAATTAAATCAAACAGAAAGGTGCTTTGAAGACAAGCGGCCGCACCAAAGCTTTTCACACTGCCAATCTTTCATTAACACACATCACGGTGATCTCTTAGGCAGTAAATCCTTGCTCAAGAAGTCATCATTGTTTTAGAAAATGGGATGACATGCTTTTCCATGTTCTAAGTAAAAAGGCAGAAATGCATTGATATTTGGCAGTTTGCCTGAGATTAAGTTCTATTTGCTGGGTGATTATTTTTTAAATGACAGAAGCCCAATCAATATCCAAGACAATCTTTAAAGTGCAAGAAAGAAAGCAAAAACCAAAAGAGAGTCCCACAGATGAATGGGGGGGAAAAGCGTAATTTGTTCAGAGAAAGAAATCAAGAAATGAAATGGATGCTAAAAAACAAAAACAGAGTAATTTGGGTCACAAATCAACAAAGGAAGTCTCAAGGCCTGTCCCTATCAAATCCCCCTAACTAAAGCAAAATGTTCCCAAAGTACATGGAGGTTCCTAGTCTGGCCTTTTTGTGAGGTATCTAATGCTCTTATTATCTGGAAATTCTCTTCCAGATTCTGACCTACGACTCATCCCAAATGCTGCAATTTGAAACATGTGTCCTTGTTTAGCCCTCAGTAATTTAGAAGGAATGCTGGCCGTCATTCTCTGCAGAGTTCTTCATTTACAAGCAGCAGGACACACTGACGGAATAACCAGAGTCTCTGCCATGATTAAATAAAGGCGGTGCCATTAGCTTTCCTCACTGGACTAATTTATTAACTCTTTATGTTTTCACTATTTCAGTTGCCCACCTCAAGGACCTTCAAGCTTGACAAGAAATGCCAACCATGTCAACAATGAGTCAATAAAAACTACTCTTCTTCCCACATGTACTGAAATGTACTGAAAGTAGCATTAATTTGAAAGAGTTCTCTTTGCCAAAGACAGTGGCAAGTCTGAAATCTACCATGATTCTTCTTGAAAATACTAGGGACTTAATACTCTGACATTACACCAGTTTTCAAGGTTTCCAGTGGACCACGGTAACACAAAGTGCTAAGTCAAGGGCCATGGTTATACCCTGTTCATCCTTGTGAACCTGTTCTCGCCGCATAGGGCCTACAACAACCTCTGTGAATGCCATTTCTACTGTATCATTTTCCTGCTCAAGAACCCGCAGGATCAAGTGAAACCAGTTAGCAACTCTATAATCTAGCCAACAGTTATATTTATGAAGCAACTATCCATCTCCCTCCCCCCTTCACTTGCTTCCTCCCTAAAACAGCCAGTTGTTATTTTTTCTAGGACTTGTCTTTGCTCATGCTATTTCCTAAAACATTTTCCCACTCCTCTCAAATCTGTACATACTTAAGACTCAAGCCATGTCATACTTACATAAGTCTGTATTAATTTTCATACTTCACGGCACATTCACTTTCTAACTTCACTTTGGTATGAACTTTACCATGTATGGCCAATGATTTTTTTTTTATAAAGGTAAAATATGATTCAATGGAGCAAGGATAGTCTTTTCAACTAATGGATTTAGAACAGTTGGACATCCACAGGCAAAAGGAAAAGAAAAACAAAGACTGAAGACCTAAACCTCATATCCTGTGCAAAAATTAACCCTAAATGGATCACAGATCTAAATGTAAGGCATCAAATTACAAGTATCTTTCTCACCTAGGATAAAAGAGCTGTGACACATGCATAATGCCAAAAACACAATTCATGTATCAATAAGCTGGACGAATTAAAAACTTTTGGACTACAAAAGACAACATAACAGACGAAAAGACAAGCCACAGACTGAGAGAATATATTTACAATCACTTATCTGGCAAAGCACTCGCATTCAGAATACACAAAGGACACTCTAAATCAACAGTAAGAAAACAAACAATCCAATCACAAAATGGGCAAAATATATGAACAGACAAGTCACCAAAAAGGACAGACATACCAAAAAAGATAGATGTTCGACATCATTAATGCAAATTAAAGCCATGATACGATACTACGGCACACCTATTATCATGGCTAACATAAAAAAATACTGCCAACCCCAAATGCTGGCGAGAATGTGACAAAGCTGCATCTCTCAGAGTGATGATAGGACTGTAAAATGGTACAGCTATAGTGGAGACGTTTGGCAGTTTCTTAAGTTAAACATTCACTTACCCCACAACCCAACATTCGCACTCCTAGGCATTTATCCTAGAAGAATAAAAACATATTCACACTAAAACCTGCACATGAATACCAGCTTCCAGTTACAGAACGAAGGAGTCACAGGAAGGCACAAGTAAGGAATACAGTTAATAATGTAACAGTGATGCATCCTGACAGATGGCAGCTTTACTTGTGGTGCAGGTAGCAGAATCCATAATGTGTCCAGTAACTTCTATACACCTGAAACTAGTGTAACATTGTGTCAACTATACTCAAATAAATCAAGGGGAAAAAAACGTAAACCTGAGTGTTCATAGTAGCTTTATGTGTAATAGGCAAAAACTAGAAACAATCCACAGCTCCTTCAGTGGGTTAATGGTTAAATGAAATGGGACTGAGCCATACACCAGACAAACACAGTACTATTAGCAAAACCAGGAAACTAACATTGAGACAATATTAGTAATTAAACTACTCATTTGAATTTCAGCTTTTACATTCTTTTTATGAGGATGTATAGTCCTAGGACAGTTCATCATGTGTAAAGATCTGTGTAATCATCACAACAACCAGGATAGAGAACTGTTACTACATAGAAACTCTTCTGTGCTACCTCTTCAGAGTTAACACACCACCCACCTCAACCCCACAGAAACTGATTTGTTCTCCATTTCTACAATTTTATTGCTTCAAGAATACTATACAAACAAAATGATACAGTCACACACCCTGAGATTGGCTTTCGCCACTCAGCACAATGCCAGTTAAGCTCCACCCAAACGGTCACATGTCGACAATACTGTTCTTTTCTTTTATTATGAGTGGGTGTTCCGTTATATGGCTAGACCACATTTTATTTATTAATCATTTACCCAACGAAGAACAGGTGGAGTTGTTTTTGAGGTTTAGCTATTATTAAAGCTGCTGTGAACATTCATGTACAGGTCTTCATGTGAAAAAGTTTTCATTTCTCTAGGATAAATATCCAAGAGTGCAATTGTTAAGTGTATGTTTAGCTTTTTAAGAAACTGCCAAACTCATTTCCAGAGTGGCTGTACCATTTTACATTCTTATCAGCAGCATGAAAGGTAATGTAAATTTGACAAGTCACAACTTCTTTTTTTTTTTTAAAGATTTTATTTATTTGACAGCAAGAAACACAACTAGAGAGGGAACACAAGCAGGGGGAGTGAGAAAGGGAGAATGTCCCAATGTGGGACTCGATCCAGGGTCTCCAGGATCATGACCTGAGCCAAAGGCAGTCGCTCAACCAACTGAGCCACCCAGGCGCCCCAACAAGTCACAATTTTTAAAATACTTTGTAAAGGTCTGGAAAAAAAGTAAGATTAAGCCTCAAAAGTGTCATAACCTGAGCTGTTTGTGAAAAATGAATTTTAAAAACTTTTATCTTAATTCCCAAATAACAGACTTTTCCTTACTACCTCTAACAAAAAATATATACTTAGATATAATCCCTCTGTTGCTAGTTGTTGCCATATTATATAGTAAACTGCAATAGGAAGTGAAAAAAAGGCAATATTGCCAACAGAAACAGTACAAGTTTGTTTCTGTCTTCCAGACACAATCTTTGAAGACTGAAGGTTTAACAGCACTTTCCAACTCTTAGTATTGTGAAATGTGCTCACAATGCATTTATACATAGTATCATCAAACAATGGCACTTGTTCAGCTGTTACTTGGTAAAAGAATTGGAGAAAAAGCAATTAATTTGAAAGAAAGCTAAAGTCATCTTAGCTGTAAAGTTTCCAACTTCATGATTTTTTTAAATTTTAAATATAATTGACAAAGATAGATAATGGAGTCTCTGTGGAGTTCTTAAAACAAGGAGCTAGCTATGGAGCAGACATCCACATGCAAACAGCAGCAAGACAGCCAGCCTGCAAAGAGATGAATAAATGCACAGAAAGAACTCTAACTTCCCCCAAAAGAGTAGGAGGTGGGGGATGCTGCTGTCCTTGTTCCTAATGACTTTCCAGTTCTTCAGTCCCTTGTGGGACCAAATAGATAGTGAGGTCCTAAGACAAATGTGTCTTTCCAATAAAGTATGTTTTTTATTTAAAAGGTAGAAGACAGAACACTCCTAAATCTCCCAAATAATAACCCTGCAATTTAATTATATGACTCCGCCTACTACATCATCCCACTTAATGTATATGGCTTTACTGGTAAATATCTTGGTATGTGTGTATGTTTAATAATCCTCCTAAATATTAGCCAGTGTGAAGAGTGTTTATCTTAATTTTCAAATCCTAGAGTACTGGTTCCCATCCAATGGGCCAGAAACCCATGGAGAGACAGGAGTTACTGCAAAGAACCATCAAAATCCATGCATCTACATGAAGACTAAAGAAACACTACGATTCGCACAATATTCTTCCAAGTTGACAAAGATGCTGTGGCTAACAAATTTATTAATAAATTTACTGGAGAATGCTACTATTAAGTAGTTTCTTGTCATTAGTATTTATTGATGAATATTAAAAACCTAACTCTTAATAGGAGGGAAGGGCACACCTCATCCCTCTCTAGGCTCTCTAGAGAGCATTCCTTTTTGAAAGGGTTGCCCATGTCATCCAGAAGAGTAGAGTAGAAGTAGGGCCTCCTAGGGGACTCAGTCATTAAGCGTCTGCCTTCAGCTCAGGTCATGATCCCAGGGTCCTGGAATCGAGCCCTCCATGAAGCCCTGCATTGAGCCCCACATCCGGAAGCCTGCTTGTCCCTCTCCGACTCCCCCTGCTTCTGTTCCCTCTCTGTCTCTCTCTCTGTCAATTAAATAAATAAATAAATATTTTTTTAAAGAAAAAAGAAGAGTAGTAGTAGACTGTGCTTGGTTTGAATGCAAAAATGAAAGACAACACTGGGAGAGGTGGGGCAAAAGGAATTGGGAAAGTACATGAAATTACTTCAAAACAGCAACATTCAATGCTTAGTAAACAGCATTCAGGAACCAAGTTGGGGAAAAATTAAAGGGCATGGCCCTCTGCTCATATTTACAACACCAAGTAGGAACATATTCACAGGAGTTTCAGACAAGGGGCCCAAACGTATTCTAGATGACAAACATATCCTCGCTAAGTGCTTTGGCAAGATTCTGTCACCTTTCTAAACTAATTATTATATCCCTGTTAAAAATTCCCTATTTTTCTAAATTTATCAATAAGAGTGTAGTTTTTCAAATGTGTCCTATACATATATTAACTTCTTGTGTGCTGGATGCTGGACAACTGAAATAAAAAGAATGACCTCTATTAATTTAAAACAAACAAAAAGTGTTTAAACATAACACTCCAACAGCAAGAAAGACTGTTCCTAGCCCAGTTCCTGACATACAGTAAGCAGGCACATGATATCTGGTGAATAAATGAGTCCATTTCTGCTCTCTCTGAAAAATAACTTCGGCAAGCGTGGAAAATATCCTACCAGTCCAAAAAATATTCTCCAGTCCTATTCAGTTATCAATCCATTCTCATAACTCATCAAGACCAATTTGCATGAAAGCCTCACCCACACATATCGAGGCAGCCCTTAATTCCCATTAGGTTCACTGCCTGATATACAGTAGTATAAATGATTATCAGCATTTGCACATTTGCATAAATTCAGGACTCATCCTTCATTTGATAGAAGGTAAATTTTAAAGCTTCCAGTAATTTTATTTTTCAAATCAAAAATCCTTTCAAAATTTTATTTTTCAATTCAAAATTCTATTCATAGTATACTGTATCTTATTAGGGATGACTTCACAGCAAAAATACACAGTTGTCAAAATAAAAATTGTATTTTTTCTTTTCTAGACATCTAAGGCATTCACTTATATACTCATTATTTCACATTACTTCTCAAATACAAAAAAAAAAAAGTGGCCTATTTAAGAAATTTTAGGGTCTGTCAACATTTGGAATGTATTGCTCGTTTTATATATACACTTGCATCCTGGAATAAAACTTAGCCTAAGCTTTCCACAGAACCATTTCCTGGGCACTTAGTGACTTATTCTACGCCAGGTTCTATGCTTGACACATTACTCCATTATCCCATTTGTTTAACAAATACCCTCTCATAATTTTTGCTGTACTAAACAGGAAACCACTACACTATAAACCTGGCATCTGTGCCAGATACTAGCATCAAATTTACAGTGATAGTTCACACAAGTTTTTTTGTTATTAAATTCAAGTTGTTTTACTGTATTAAAACAGAATCGGATCAGCAATGTTGAGATGCATAGAGAATAACCATCTGTGATCACTTCAGCAGAGAAAGCTATTAATAGGTGATTACTTAAGTTACATTCCTTCTATGGGTAGACGAACATAACCTTATCTATCCAGAAATTTAATTCCAATTACTACGTGTCATTTTGAACAGCATAATCTAAATAAAATGATTATATAAAGAACCCTAGCTTGCCTCTGAAATGGCTTTAAAATCATAGATTAAATTCTCCCCAAAGAGATGCTCAGCATATGGTAAAAAGGTGTCTTGATCCTGAACTCTGAAAAATAAATCGTGATTTTTTTTTCCCTCTTGTGAGTTCAGACCCAACAGGCAGGCAATTCAGGGAGGGAGGGAGGGAGGATGGATGGATTAATGAGGCTCTTCAGCTCCCTAAAACGGCTCCCCAAGAGCAAAACTGCTATTTCCAAGTTGTTCCAAGAAAGGGAGATGCGGGAGGGAAAGAAAGACTTGATACGAAGAAAAAGAAAAATGAGTGACTTGACAAAAAAGAAGTTAGAAAAGCGGATGGCCTCGACAGGAACCTAGTGTCTGCCTCTCTGCCTCTCAGCCCAACGACTCTGGTGCTGTCCGTCGAATTTAACTACATCACCTAAGAGTTTTGAGACCAGAACCGAGAACTATTTCGGCGGTAGGAAAAACTATGTGATGCCCTCGGATACAACTGCATGAGCAAAGGGTGCCCCCGTGTCAGCCAGGGAGAGAGAAGGCATACGAAATCCCTTAGAACATCAACAACCCACGGAGCTCTACCGCCTTGCACCATTCCCTCCGGGGCAAGCTCTTCCCCAGCCTCACTCGGACACCGACAGCCTGGTAAGGGGACAGTCTCCCACCCTACGTTTCCCGGGCCTGGAAGGCTATTTTCGGGGGAACAGGCTTCTTCTTCCCTCTCGGTTCTCAAGTCAAACCTCACCTCCTCTGGGATGCCCTTCCGCACCCCCATCACTCGCGCCTACAATCGCCTGCCCTAGTTTCAAGGGAGCTTTTCAGGGTCTGCAAACTGTAGCATTTCCTTCTATTCGGTGTTTCCCTTCCCGAATGTGAACTTCAAGATGCCAGAGGGTCTTCCTCGGTCCTTGCTGGCCCCCGGTCCCCGGCCCTGAGACCGGGACCCGAGGCCCAGGACGCGAGGCAGGTCTAAGGGCGCGAGAATAAGCAAATAGACAGGGGGTGTTGTGGGGGGGGGGGCGGTCTGGCAGGTGCAGGAAGCCGGGGCCGCGGCTGGGCCTGAGGGGAAGCGGCAGGAAGAGACGCCCGCGCGGCGCCACCCGAGGTCACGGGCGCCCGGACGCCCCACGCCGGCCCAGCCCCCGGTCGCTCCTCTGCGGCCCTCGCTCGGTGCCCGCGCTCTCGGATCGCGCCGCCCGCGACCTCCCTACCCAGAGCCGGAGACGCGTCGCCTTCTGCACTGTACGAACTTCCCGCCGCTTTCGCCGACTTGCAACTCCACTGCGGCGCCGGCCCCGTCACACCCTGCAGTATAGAGCCTTCCCATTGGCTGAGGGCGAGCGGGAGAGGCGGGGTAGCCGCGGAGCGGGGCGGAGCCGCGCCATCCTGCACCGCCTCCCCACGCAGGCCGGGAGTTGTGGGCCGGCACTCCCGCTGCATGCTGGGAAATGGAGTCGTTCTCAGGGCCCAAGATGATCCGGGTCCCTCCGCCCGCCAGGGCTTGGGGGAACTGTGATCTTCTGCCTGCGAGTCAGTCCGGATCAGATACTGTACCCTCCAATGTTCTTAAGTATTGCCACTGTTCGCAGTAGCTTGATTTGTTAAGTAAGTGTGTTTGCAAAGGGGTGGATGTAAAAGAAGCCCTATAGTCCAGTGGGGTAAGGGTGTCCTCTGCCTACTTGCGCTCTGTTTTCCCACCATTTCTGCTCCAGCATCCTGGAAGACTCATCCCCCAACAGCTTGGTTCAGTGCACTATGGCCTGGATCTGGAAGAGAACAGCCCCAATGCAAACCCTAGCTCTTTCACTTTGTAGCTTTGTTACGTAATGCAAGTTACTTAACCCCTGTGAATCTTGCCTTCCTGTTTGTCAGAATTAAATGAGATAATCTATAGAGAGTACTTTGCACATAGTAGGTGCTCAATAAATAGTAGATAGTATTAATATTCTTCTGCCCAACGATTGTCATACATCTAAATCCTGTCTTTCAAAGCCTACTTCAATGTCTACTTAACCTTCTATAGCATCTCATCTATAATTATCTTATGCCACGGTTTCCTGTATATTTACAGTAATTTGTCTAAATCTCCATCAGCCATGTGGCTGTAAGCTCACTGCGGACTGAAACAATGTTCTAGCTCATAATCACCAAAGCCATAAGCAGAAGCATATTGGTGAGCAGGGTTATTGATGAGGATAGGTAGTCCCCTGGATCTGTGTTGGCAAGGTCACCTCCAGTTGGCTGGGTCCCTCAGCTGAAGGTGACTGCTCCCTGGCCCTTCCCTCCAGCTTGTAATGACAGCCCTCTCCCCTTGTGCCTCAGATCTGCAGATAAACACCACAACTATTCTGAGCCACAAGTTACTGTTCCACCTCTGTGGTTCCCACACCCACACTTTTGTTAATAGTCAGTCTCCTTGCAAATAAACCCTCCTCAGATCATCTTATCTCAAATGTGTCATCTGCTTTCTGTTGAGACCCCAAAGGAAACACATGTGAGCACTCAAATATTTGCAGGAAAGAGGTCTCAAGATGCACACATCTCATGAGTGTGGAATTCCCCAGCAAGACAATGTGTCTAGAATCCATTGAGAAAAATACACTACAGACACACACACACACACACACACACACACACATGCACACACACTCATGTGCTAAGAAGACTTGGAACAGGACTTATCTGTCACATTGTGACCATGTTCCCCTAACCTCAACTTACACATGCAGAAGAATTGTCCCTGCTTCCACACTGGGTTCACAATTGGCTGGCCTTAAAGCACAGTTAAGCCCAGCAGCAGTGCATGGAGTATTCCAAAGTGAGAATGGGACATACTTATTCTGGAGCTCATGGTTATGTCACCCTCAGTTGGATGGCTTACTGTTAAAAGCTACTTCGGTGCAGCTATGTTCCAAGGCAGTTGCTAACACTTCCAACACCACGCACACATGCTGAGATGTCCTACCAGTGCAGAGCATGGAAGGAGACCTGTCCAAGCTGCCATCATGGAGACAGTGTGTCTGAAATGCTACAGATGGGGATACACCCCTTGGATGTAAGTATCCCAGGGATATACTCCTGGGATACATCCCTATAGATGGGGATACACCCTTGGGACATCACTGAATTTTGGTGAGTTGGTAGCTTGGTAACAAGATAAGAGTTGTGCAGAAAATTGACCTGTGAGAACGTGCTATGGCTGGGCTTTAGAACTTCAGAATTGAACTAGAGAGGAAAGGTTCATGAATATAACCCTGCCATCTATGAAAAATGCATCGACAGTCCAAACAAATGTTTACTGAGCACTTACTCAGAGCCAGGGTATGAGCTAACTTTTGGGGACTCTAAGGATTCTGTTTTAACTAATATTTAAGGAGGCTCTAGCACATCTTAGATACTGTACTTTTTCACATCCATTATTTCAGTTCTTAAAGGGGCAAAAATATCTCAAAGACTTTAAATTATTCCGGGCCCCCTGAATCTACTAAGTATTGTTTTCACTGCCTCTTTATGCACAGCCCCAGTATATTAGGAAATTTCTAATAAATATTTTCAATACAGGAATAGAGATTTGCACACAAGGCTGTCATAGACAGTTAATGGGATTCCTGGCTAACAGATCATCATAGATAAAGCAGGGTGAACCATAAGTGGGTTCAGCTCAGTGAATAAAAATTTTCCAGCTTCCTAGCAAAGGGAGAACAGCCAAAAATATGTGTATGGGATCTGTATTAATTTGCCAGATAACCAGACCCCAGATTGCCTTTTTTTTTTTTTCAGGAGCCTGCCAACTCTTGCACAAAGGCACAGAAAGGTAACAATAGAGCAGGTCACTCTGACAATGAGAGAGAGTGTTGATATTGACCAGACCATGGAGGGAAAATGTCTGAGAAATTCAAACAAGTATAGTCACCAAGAGGCAACATTTCTCTGGCAGACCGCCCAGCAGTCGCTAGTTCTGTTCATGAGTCAGTTCATGAGTCCCAGTCCTTGTTGCTTTCATCTGTAGAATGGGAATAATCATCCTGGGCCAACCAGTTCTCTGCCTTCCCTGGGCTTTAAGAGGGCTTTGATCTACCTGAAACAAAGCTGCTAGGATGTCATTAGTCAGTGTGGGCAACTTAACAACAACCCCAGGGAATATTACCTTCTGGGAGGAGGGAAAATGGAGAAGAGGGAAGGGTAGAATGCGTATGAGGGTCTTCTGAGTCCCCTGCCCCTGATTTCAATGTCTCCTTTCATCCCAGGTGGCAGAGCCATTATAGCAAGGACCTTTGAGCATCTACCATGTGCCAGGCACAAGTGTCCTTAAGAAATTTATAATTCAGTGGGAAAGCTAGACATGTCTACAAATTCTAGGAGCTGTGAATCTTTATGAGCATGTACTGTGTGAAGGAAAACTACCCCCCAGTAACTCTGAGAAGCGCATAAGATGATCCCTAGCGTCCAGGTGAGGAGACAAAACCCCAGAGATATAAACTGATTTGTTTAAGGTCACTGCTGCTGGCCAATAGAGCCATCTGACTCCTTACCCATCCTCCTGTCAGTTACAGCTGCTGATGTTGGAAAGGTAATGATGTAAGGACTAACTACCGTGGCACACAGACTCTGTACAGCAAGAATACAAAAAGAAGAGCAAGTTGTTCTGCCCTTCATAGACAAGGTGAGAAACATTGATCCAGTTACTCTACTGAACTAATCTGGTGACTTCCACAATAGTAGAAACAGGTCCCTTTTAGATTTAATGACACAGTAATTGATGATTATGGATTATTCCAAGTCCAGAAGTGGACAATAGGGGTTTTCAAGACCTAGGAAAATGTTTCCTCCTCCTTTTCTTTATCCTGATAATGATGATGATGGAGGTGATGGTGATGATGACAACTTCCATTCATTGTTTTAAGCATTTTTCAGGAATTGTGCTAATACTTTCCCAACCAAATTTCAAGAAATGTTCACAATAGCCCTTGGAGGCTGGTATTACCACTCCCTTCTCCACCACAGAGTTAGGAAATTGTAGCTCAGAGAAGGTAAGCAACTGGCTCGTGCTCACACAGTTAGGAGCTGAAGCAGCTGGACTTCAAGCCAACTCAGAAGACTGAATGTTTAACCACTCCCACTGCCGTGCACCAATCGTTCATCCTTTCATGTGTTTCTATCTCCTGAGCCGGTTTTCAAGACACCGTAGCTATTTGTCTTCCCCAAATTTTGAAAGATTAATAGTACAGGAAAATTTAATGTGTGCACCTCCAAGAACAACTGTGCAGTTTCTCGGTGTGCTGGCTTACCAGCTCTCAACGGAGGTTGAGGGTAGATGCATTGCTCTCTGCCTACTCGAGGAGTGACAAAGAGGATCTACTGACACTCAGCACGCATTTCTACCATAGTCTACTGTCCCTTCCTACTATAGAGGCTGCAAAGTTAAAACCTGCATTTCCCAGACTCCCTAAATGCTTAGGGCTCTTGCTCTCTACCGGGCGAGACTCCTCAGGAAGGACTGGAGGGCAGTCCTTCCAACACCAACACAGTCATGGAGTCTTGAGATTCCATGTTCCACCGTGTTCCGATCCCACATGTCGTATTTCTAAGTGTCAGAAGGCAGTTGCTCTGGTGGCAGGAGCAGCTTCCTGATCCCTGGGTGACAGGTATAGTTGTGAGTATGTGTAGTAAAGAATTTAACCTTGCCCAGAAAGAGCTCTGACCTTCGTCCCCGTTTCTGAGAGGTGATCTCTAAAACCTTGAAATGCCACACTTGATAAGAGTATGTCTCTTTTCCTGGGAGCCTTGGGTCACCAGATGGTCCGACAATATGATTTAGGGTGTGACCATGTTGGAAGTACCAACCACACAATTTATGGCAGGTGCTTTCGGTCGTGCAGTATCAGTCAACCTCCAGAGGGTTTAGAGATGGAGATCAGCCACATGGGCCATCCATCATACCTTTGTGGCTGAGCCCCAATATGAACTCTGGACATTGAGCCTTGGGTGCCTGGTAGGCAAAACTAACAGTATCATCACATAGTGATGCTGGGAAGTAATGCTCTCCTAACCCCACAGGAAGAGGACAGTTGATACTCTACATTTGGAAACCTCGGCTCTGCTCGTTCCCTTGGCAATTTTAATCTGTATCCTACCCATGAGTATACCATGAATTGGCTAGAACTGTCACAACTTTATCTAAACTTGCAAGTCCCGGTGGCAGCCTCCTCATCCTTCCCCTCTTCAACTGGCAAGGCAGCTCTGCAGAGTTCCAGCTAGTTCTGCTAGTCCAGACCTTCGGCAATTTTATAAAGCACTAACCTTGTATTAAATTGCTTTGTGCTTAAAATACCTCGAAAGGTTGTTGCGTCCTATGTTAAACTTTAAGACAGGACAGGAGCTGGCCTTGGTAAAGGACATTTCGTATCAATTCTAACATGCAGGCTTTTCACTCTTCAACATCTCTGAAACCAGGATACGTCTCAAGATCAGTGCCAGTTGTAATTGGCAGTGATTTCATCTTTTCTTTATTGGTAGCACATAAAATAATGAGGCATGTTATGATTGGTGGATTTGCATAAATTCCAGAGTATCTAGTACTTGCTTCATTAGAACTTCTCTCGGGATCATCTCTCCTGTTCACTCCACTCCCCACATCACACACTGGATTTGACACTCTCAAATACTCAAGAGCATGAGCTTTCCTCCTTTCTTCCACTCCACACTTTCTGAAAGTGAAGACAAGTGTCCTTAGAGAAAGAAAGAAGCAATGTGCTAATATGATAGCTGCATGGGTTTTGTGAATGAGACAGACCCGAGTCTGGAACCTTCTTCTGTTCCTTAATTGCTGTGTGACCTTGTAGATGTGATTAATCTCACTGAACCTCCTTCCTCGTCTGGAACTGCTTGTGGTAGTCGGGATTAAATGAGACAGTGTGTGCCGATATTGTACCTCCTTGGCCACTCAGTAAAAGTTGCTTTCCTCTTCCTGTTCATCGCTCTCTTACTTCTCTGCTTCTAAACATCATGAGGTCCACCTCTAGGAGCCCCTGTCAGAGGCCATCATCATTGATGGCCAGTGACTAGCCTTAGACTCAGGTCAAATACACGCATGTGTTCAGACAGCCTACCAGGTTGCAAACTAGGAAAGGAAGGAATGCTCTTCCAAAACAAAAGCCAATTGTTGCTTTTCTTTTCAACCATCCAGCCCTTATTCTGTTTTGATTTCAGGGCTGCTCCAAGATTCTGGAACAAAAGACACTATTTGTGATCATTATTATGAGACTTAAAGGGACCTTGAGCAAAACAAAATCATTTTATCACAAGAGAATTGGAGAGACTTGTTGCCCAATGTAAAATGCCTTTTTCCTGTTTTCCACACATCATCGCCATTACCACTGCCTTGCTTTAACTAAACCCATAGCTTGTCAATTAATATATAGGCAAATATTTTTTAATAATAGTAACTGAAAGATGGGGCCCCTAGGAGGCTCAGTCAATTGAGCAAGCAACTCTTGATTTCAGCTCAGGTCATGATCTCCGGGTCCTGGGATTGAGCCCCGCGTTGGGCTCTGCTCAGCCAAGAGTCGGCTTGAGAATTCTCTCTCCTTCTCCCTCTTCCCCTCCCTCCACTTGCACACACGCATATGTGCATGCACTCGCTCTCTCTCCCTCTCTCAAATAAAATAAATAAATCTTTAAAAAGAATAACTGAAAGGTTTTAGCAGTTACCATATGCCAGGCATGATCCTAAGTACATTATATCTACATCTCATCTGGTCTTCCCAGGAGCTCTGGGAGGTAAGTACCATTATTAGCCCATTGTGCAGGCAAGGAAATCGAGTCTTGGAGAAAGAACTTGGGCAACTTGCCCAAAGTCATATAGCTAGTAAGTGGTGGATGCAGATTTGAACTCATCTGTATAATGTCAATGATTATGCTCTTCCCATATGTCAAAGGGAATGTGGGATCTCACAGTGTAGACTGGCACTTGGCCCCTGACCTTCAGAAATCTGGGATCTGGTCGTTGAAGTAAACATCAAGGTCAGCTGCAAGAGAAATCTGAGTGAGCCATGGCTTTTTGAGAAGACAGAGTACCGTGGGTTAGATTTTGCTAATATGAATTACTTTACTCCCCTTACCTTCCCCCCATTAATCTCTCTGTACCCTGTGGTTTCTCCCCAGTTCAGGCAATAAGGACATTCCAATCCTGTGCCTCAGGGGCAGAAAGTCATGAGGAAGAGAGCCAGAGAAGAGAGATGGCAGTTCTCAGCTTTTTAATTTTAAAATACACTTTTGAAACTCATGGAGAAGTAATATAATTCAGAAATGATTTGTGAGTTTCAAAAGGTTGGGTTTTTAAGTGTCGAAGGTCAAGGTCGCGGAGGTAAGGCCAGAGGTTTCAGCAGACCAACACTGGAAGTGGAGGAAGCAGAGAAGGAAGAGGGAGGCAAAAGGATGAGGTGCTAAGGTGTCCCTGAGAAGGGCCCTGTGTGTGTCCTGCCCCTTCCCAAGACCAGCCCCAGACAGTGGACGTGCTAGAACCCTGTGTGGGACACATCTGATATGCCTCAGGACATGGGGTCCCACCTTGTCTCCCAAACCCTCGGCTGCCTATTGGGTCTTGCACATTGCTAAACACAGTGCTCTGGGCTGAATTTGGTGCCCCCTTGCAAAGTTCATATGTGGAAATCCTAACCCCCGGTATCTCAGAATATGCCTTTATTTATAGATATGGTCTTTAAGAGGTGATTAAGTTAAAGCGAGGTTATAGGGGTGGGCTATAATCCAATATTACTGGTGTCCCTTTAAAAAAAAGATTTTATTTATTTGAGAGTGAGAGAGCAAGAGTATACACAAGCTGGGGAAGAGGCAGAGGGAGGGAGACGTAGACTTCCGGCTTAGCATGGAGCCCAACACAGGGCTCAGAAGGCACACGTTTCACCAACTGAGCCATCCGATCCAAGCACTGTAACTGGTTTCCCTATAAGAAAAGGAGATTAGACACAGATAAGCATAGAAGGATGACCACGAGATGGGAATATGGAAAAGGGGGCCACCTACAAGCCAAGGAGGCAGGGCTCAGAAGAAAGCGGTCTTACCATCACTTTGACCTTGGACTTGCAGAGAAAATACATTTCTTCTGTTGAAGCCAGTCTGTGGTGTTTCGTTCCGGCAGCTCAAGCATAGCTTGGTCATCAAGCAAGCCCTCATGCTGCAGAGCTAGACGGCCAGTCCCACAGTGCCCTACGACGCCTTCTGTCCGCTTCCGAGGTTCTGGGACCCGGCTCCAAGCTTTAGTGCTCCACCCCTACCTGGCACCAGCAGGTGCAGCAAGCCAGCCAAGCACCAGGCCAGGTGCCCTTGCTTCTTCTATTACTCTGTTTAGAGGGAAACTTCTATGAGGCCAAAGGTGCGCATCGAGGGAGAGATGCTAATGCAAGTGTGCTTTCAGATGTAAGCTAGACAAGTAGAATTTCGAAAAGCAGGGCACAGGAATGGAAATGTGTTGTATGTCTGTTAAGGAAGACGTTGAGAGGGCGTTGACCTCTTGAATCCTTATTATCAACCCTGAAAGGCAGTTGTGAATATCATTACCTCGCACATGAGACCCAGATCTGTTGACTGTGGTTGTGCTAGTTAGTGACAGAATGGGGCTTTATTCTCAGGGTGGTCTGACTCCAGAACCACATTGCACACTAAAACTACGTAACAAGACCTTCTTTCTTCTCTTTTTCTGCATAAATGTCTCTGGCTAATGCCTTGAGAGAGATGAATAATCAGCAAGTTGATAGATTATACTCCCTTCCAGCAAAGAAGCCAATCGTTTTGCCGCTTGCAGGTGTGGCTTGATTGCAGACCATTAGTGACCATTAATAAAAGAAGCTCGAGCTGCAATCCACCGGTATGTTTGATTCCCAAGGATTTGCATTTCACACCAGGGAGCTGAGCTCAGCCAATATTTTCATAAGTTAACACCTGCACTAGAAGCATAAAGCATGATTTAACCACAATAACATTTATCTCTGGGAATGAGAATACAAGCCAAAGGATAATTTGTGAACTTGATCATTCTTCCCCCATGACTGTCATCGGTCTTAGGTGAGCACAGAGATAAGGCCTTGGGTGTTTTAAAAATTTGTCAAGCAGCTTAAAGAGAATTCAGGACATTTGGCATTCACTTGCAGCGTACCTTTGATGCAATTATCCACTTAATGTTATATACATACTGTTGAACAAAGGTTTACTGAGCACCTACTATGCCCTAGTCACAGTGTTGGTTCTCAGGATCAAGAGGAACAGAATGAGATTGCTGTCTCCAAGAGGCCCTGCTCTGCTGGGGCAGATGGACACAAAGTAACGGTTCCAGGACAGTGATGACTGCCCTAGGAGAGGGGATTTCTGTGCCTTCCCTCAAGATTCCATGAGAACAATTCCATCCCACATCCCAGGAAAAGCAATAGTAGGAAGGAATTTCAGCCCTCTCCCCCACTGACTCCTCCCAAATACGAAAGGACTCATCAGATGGGTAGACTGTGAGAAGTCGCTGAGCAGAGGCATAGAGCACGGAGCCTTGCTCTCCAATCTGCCTGCTCCTGCCACCAAGGGGAGAGAAAGTTCAGGTCCCAACTGGCCTTGCCTTCTTGACTCAGGGCTAGAAGCACGGACCTCTCTGTTGAGGCTCACAGGTGTGGGCCAGAGACCTCCTGTGGCATCTGGCTGTGTGTGGCTCATCTCAGGGGGCTCAAGCTAAGGTTTAGATTGGGGGCCAAGGTCTCAAGGAAGCTCACAAGTCTACAGGTGAAAGCACATTCTCCACGCAAGCTTTACCAGTCATAAAGGTGGCATTCTACTCTTCATCTGTTTGATCCCAAGTCTGTATTTCAATCTATTTCAGAAGGAATGAGATGGGGTGTTAGTTTATTGGATTCCTGAACTCCAATAGCTGTGACCAGGAGGAGTAAGCAAGAGGAGCTGGAGAAGAACAAAAATGAATGAATGAATGAATGAATGAATGAATGAATAGCAATATCTAACCAAGCAGGGGGAGTGGGCCAGTAGGCAAAGCTGGACCCTTGAGTGAAATCTTGAAGGAGGTATGGACGTGAATCAAGCAGACAGGATTGGGAAAGGCATTGCAGGCAGCAGCAAGGGCATATGCAAAAGCATGGGAGTGTGAGGCTCGGTTCTTTTGAGAAACTGTAAAAACACTCCCCTTATCATGTGATGCTCCATGAACTCACACCTCCCTTAACTGTGGCCCTCTCTCTACATTTATGTCTTTGCCCTTTCGTTTCCTTCTTGACCCTCTCTCTGACCCTCCAATAGGCCCTCTGCCTCCTTCATGCCACCAAAAGCATTCTCGAGATGGTCACCAATGACCCCATGTTACTAATCATGGTGACCATTCCTCAGGTCACTGAGCCTCCTCACAGCAGTGCCCCCACACCTGCCATCTCCTCTTCTTGAGGCACATTCTCCTCTTGGCCTCTAGAACACACTTCTGTCCTGATTCCTGTTTCTTTTTCTGAAAACTTCTTTTCTGTGCCTTTCGCTAGCTCTTCTTTGGCTCCAACTTCTGAGTCTTTAAGGCCCTTTTCTCTGTGTCTCTGTTCAAATCCACACAGATTTCAGAGGGTACAGATAACAACTTGGAGGTCATCAGCACGTAGCTGGCTTGTTAGAAATGAGGATCAGTTATCTAAGAGAATGATGGAGGAACTAACCTAAGGAGCGAGTATAGACTGAGGGAAGAAGTCAGAGGGTCCTGCTGGTAATGGGAGAGAAGCTTATAGCATAAGAACCTCCCGTGGGATGGCAGCCAAAAAGAGGCAGAAACTGAAGGGGATTCGATCCTTAAAAGAAGAGGAAGAGTCATGTTTATTTTCTGACCTTTCCACTGAGGACACTCCCCAGCCTACATACCACAAGGTGGGTAGAACTCAAAAGAAAACTTGCAATCTCACTGGCCTGAGGAGTCAGAGGATGGGATCTGAACTGCTAAAGCAATAGGAAATGGGGAAGGGTTGCAGAACAGAGCCGCGTAGAGCCCTAATACCCCATAGAAACACCCCTGAAATCTTTGGCTGATTAATGAATTGCACCAGCAGAAGCAAGACTCCAGGAAGGTTAAGGGGGGCGTGTTCGGCAGGCTGAAGAACAGGTAGAGATCTCAGCTGCTGCCCACCACAGAGGAGGCTGAGTCATGGCTTCAAGTCTTACCAAGTTGGCAGAGCTTGATTAACATGTCAGGCTGTATACTCACTGAAACCCACAAAAGACCATGATTTGAGAAAAAGGCTAGGCTCAAGGACTGGGGAACTAAGAAACAGAGGCCCTACTGTGTCAGTAGCTTGTCGAGGCAGGGCTGGGATTCAAACCCAAGGGCCCTGGCTCCAGAACTCAAGCCCTCAACTTCAACCACATGCTCAGCCCTCAACCCAAGCAGCCCACATCCTTCCTCTAAAGCACTCGTCACCAATTCAACACCCGACGGCATTGCACACAGAGCTAATCATCTCTTGCACTAGGACTGAAGCTCCATAAAAGCAGAGGGCTAGCATGGTGCCTGACACACCATCCACTAAATATTAAATGACTAAATGACTCACCAAAGCCTGCGTGTGTATAACGCGTTAATATATTTGTTGTTAGTGAAGACATATGATTAAAAATGCCTTCCTGCCATATAATTTCACACACCCCCTTATGATCCTGGAGTGAATTAAATCACCAATAATCACTCTGGTTTGTAGCCGGGCTTATTTGTACAGATCTGTTACCGACTATTTTTAAGCACGATCAGGAATTTCTAAGCGTAGTATGAATGACTCAGTATTTTGATTAATCAGCTCAGTAGGGAAAATTTCCATGGGTAATCAGACTGAGCATAAAGATAGGGCATGCTGAGACTGGGTGGGGGGAGAGAAAGACCGAGATAAGAACTTCTTTTTTTTTTTTTTTGTAGTCAGAAAGGCAGTTTGAGTCAATGCTACAGAACTTCTGAAGTTCTTGTTTTATCATAAACAGGTTGCGACTGCCCTGTGCATGATCACAAACTTGGTGACTTAGGAAACGGTTATTCTCACAGGGTTCTGAAGGCCGGAAGTCCAAAATCAAAGTATCATCAGGTTTTTGCTTCCCTCTGGAGGCGCCAGGGGAGAATCCTTCCTTGCCTCTAGCAGCTCCCTGTGTCCCAGGCATTTCCTGGCTTGTTGCTGCATAGCCTCCATGACTGCATCTGTCTTCATGGCTGCCTTCTCTCTGTGTCTGCAAAAATCTCCCTCTCCTTTCCTCTTAAGGACACCAGTCATTGGACCTAGGGCCACCTTAAATCCAGGACAATCTCATCTTGAAATGTTGACCTTGGTTACATCTGCAAAGACCCTACATCCAAAGAAGGTCACAATCACAGGAGAGGGTTGGGACTTAGACATATCTCTGGGAGGAACCCTACGGAACCCAACAGCCATGGCCAACGTTCCTGCCATCACTCCTTTTAATGGGATCAGGAGAGGACCCTGCTCTGACAATTGCCCATGGACCCCAGGAGCAGCTGGGCATGTGTCCTGATGCAAGGCATCCTCCCCAAATTGGAGCTTCTTTGGCTTATGTACCTCCACTCTGCAAGATTCCCACTCTCCAGAGAAGGAAACAGAGACCCAATAGGTTAAGTCAGCTGCTCAAGGTCACACACATGGAGAAGTCAGGGTTTGACCTTAGGTGTGTCTTCTCAAAAGTCAGCAAGATGGCCATCCCACACTGCTTGAAACACTCCTGATATTAGAGAGTCACCATAGTCTTCTTTTTTTCTTTTTTAAGATTTTGTTTATTTGAGAGAGAGTGTCAGACAGCACGAGCAGTGGGGAGGGGCACAGGGAAAAGGAGAGGCAGAGTCCCCACTGATTTAATTCCAGGACCCTGAGATCATGACCTGAGCTGAAAGCAGACCCTTAACTGACTGAGCCACCCAGGTGCACTGAGAGTCACTATATTCTTTAAATACTTTTGCTAAGACGCAAGCACTTCTGAGAGAGGTTACCGAAGCCTCGGTAGAACCCCAGGTTGTAGAGATATGTATTAGACCACCTTTCTAAGAACACAAGAGATCCGAGAGTATGCATGTGAGGAGAGAGGCAATAAGGAAGAGAGGAAATTTGCAAATTGAGAAACCGATGCACAGAGAGGTTAAGTGACCTGACCAAGAGTACTCAGCAAACCAGCAGCATAACAAGGAACTGTACCCGGGAGTCCTGATTCTGCACAAGGAAACCTGGAAGCCAGGCCTATCTTGTATTGGCCGTGCCCAAGGGTTGCTGTTGTGGAAACAAGTGGAAACAGTGAAGTCCTCGCTGGACTCTTCCAAGAGGCTCCCTGGAGCTGATCCTTCCCAGGAGGCCTCCCTCCCTGCATAGTTCAGAGAGAGGTAAAGGGCAGGGAGCTGAGGGTTAGAGACCTGAGTCTTGGGGGTAGGCCTGCTAAAGAAAACGCAAGAGACCTTGAACAAGTCATGTCTTCCTTCAGTCTCCTCAACTTGAAGCAAAAAGGTTGAAGTTAATCATCTCAAAGTTGCCTTGTTGTTCATCAGCTTCAAGAATATGTGCAAGCCTCAGGGCCAGCTAGATCCGGTTCAACCCCCCAGTGGATAGCCGGTGTTGGTTCTGCCTGTCATCCTTTCTCCCTTCCATTGAGAGCCACCTTTCTCTAGTCCAAGGGGGAACCGCCCTCTGTAACTTTTACTTTAGGGTTGGGAGGGATGGACCCCATTCCTGTGACCTAGATCTGGCCCCTCAGGGCAGCTTGCACCCTGAAAACGGGGAGTGGTTCAGGGACAGGAGTTTGGTTGCATCGGAGCCATTGAGAGCCAATCCCTGGGCTTTTATTGAAAATACTGGGAGAGGGGTGCCTGGGTGGCTCAGTTGGTTAAGCGACTGCCTTCAGCTCAGGTCATGATCCCGGAGATCCGGGATCGAGTTCCACATCGGGCTCCCTGCTCAGCAGGAAGCCTGCTTCTCCCTCTCTCACTCCCCCCGCTTGGGAGAGAAGTTCTACTTCTGCTGGTGTTGCCGTGCCATGAGAATGTGAGCCTAGAGTGAAGGGACGGCAGCACAAGGTTGTGTGTCTGAGGAGCTGAGATGTCAAGAGAGGAAGGGAAACCAAGTCCTGGGAAAGCTGTTGGAGCATTCGACACACCCTTGCCTGAATGCACAACCCCTCTGAGGTTTGTGGTTACAAGAGCTGCTTAGTCCCCACGTGCTGTCTGAAGCCACTTTAAGTTGTCATTGCGACTAAGTATCCCCACTGATACAAAAGCCTTCATTTTAAGGATGAGGAATGGAAGCTGGGAGTGGAAAGTGGCTTTTCCTTGTAATCTGACAGCAGGAAGCACCTCAGGACCCATGAAGTCCAATTCCACTCTTTACAGATAAAGAAACTGGTATCCGGAATGAGACGTGTCTTGTTATGTGTATACAACGCCCGCTCGCACGCATGCACGCACACACATGCACACACACACACAGATGTGTGAGTCTTCTTATTACAATGCTGAGAAACTCTGTTCATCATCAAACATTTCATACATCCTATTACATGTGAGAGGATTATTATCTAGCTTGGTGCCGTGAAATGCTTTTCCCCATAATGGAATTTTACTCTGGAAGTGTATTTTGGTATTAAAAGGCTCCACTTTATAATGTCGATGGTTCAATCGGTGATCTAAAAGGCACTTAAACGCTTTGAACAAGAGGCATAAAGAGCTTTTATTGCAAATGCCTTGCTGGATCCACCAATTTTGCCATTGATCCTTTTCCCCAGAAGACCGCTCTGGAAGCAGCCCATGTGGTAACGAATCCCATGGCAGGACTGGACCTCCAGCTAGTGAGTGAGACACACTTCCTGCATGCCCATTTGCAGATATTAAAGCCATTCTGGCTGGACTGTAATGAGTGTCTTCAGGCACACCGCTCAAGCAAAAAACATCCAGCCATGCGGAATGCCCACGGTTCTAGTTCTCAGTCCCCTTTACCGCCAGTGTATTTGCTGGGTCACTTCATCTACACAGTAAGTTTATCAGTACCAGCTCCCAGTGTCCCTGTGAGGCGTCAGTTGACTACAGTTACTAAGAAGCCTGGTACATATAGTTTCTCTCTGAATGTGGGGTCCCTGTCCATAGTGGATGTGATTCTTCAATAACTGAGAGACTCAGGGTCCCCCTAATGGTGGAGTGGAAAGAGCCCCACACTTGGAGCCCAGAGACCACCGATCTCTAAGCTTTATGCTGGCAGGCCATTCACTTCTCTAAGTCCCCACTTCCTTGTTGTAAAGGGACAGTTGAATATGTGACAGAATTGTGATGGCCACTCATGTTATGCATAGACTAATATGACTACTTCCAACCTGGATTCCATGAGAACTTCCCACTCAGTCACCTGCCATGGAAAAGAGAAATTGATTAGGACCTCCTGGTCATTGACCCACCCTTTGCTAATAAATGAGCACAGGGACATTTGAATCACTCCCTGGTTGTCAGGGGCTGAAGGCAGGGGTATCTCCTGAAAGAAGCTGTAGTCACAGCAGCAGTGAGAAGTCCGAGCAATCGAACAATATTTCCCAGAGAATGTAGCGTGGACCAGTGGCCCCACGAGAGTTCCAGGGTGAAATGAGTCTGGGAAGCATGGCATCCCATATATTTCTGTGAGATCTCCAATTAGCTTTTATAGTCGAAGGGAAAAAATTCATCTTGTTTAATCTGAGGCTCCCCAAATTCCACCATGGAACATCTGTCACCAGTCCACAGCGCTCATGGAAGACAGAGCACACTTGGGGAGCAAGGCTCCAAGATTTCAGAGACAGAAATGGAATTTTTCAGCTATTTCTTAGTTGTGATATCCCTGCCAATACTTCATATGCTTTCATTCAGGGATTTCGGTATGAAGCCGTTCCTTGGACCACACCATCCATCCATTCCCAAAGCATTCTTTCATGCATGTGTTCCGTATTCTGCTTCCCATGTGTCTTCTAGGCAAAGAGAACACCCTCCAGATTCAGCTCCTGGCTGCAAGGAACTCATTGTCTAAGAGGGAAGATAGACACCTGAACGGATAATTATATGCAAAGTGACAAGGCCCATAAGATAAATGTGCACCTTGTGGGGTGGGAGGGGGTAGGGCAGATGTCCGGAAAGCCTTATTTGAATGACGAGTTGCTGCCCCAAGAAACAGTCAGAGGAGGCAGGAATGCTGCAGAGACAACACATGCAAAGGCCCAGGAGGAAGATAAAGAGATTTCTGGAATTACAAGTAGTAAAACTAGGT